>JAJEJH010000219.1:880236-1076577 GCA_026122585.1 Anacardium occidentale
GCACACAATCAACGCTTATTATCAATTACAAAAGCCCAACCCTGCTGCCTACAGTCAATACATAGAGAAATTAACACCCGAGCAAATCTTTCAAAAGCTTACAGATGGTGGTGCTCAATGGAAATATCGAGATGGTGTCCCCAAGTCTTTTAAGGCCAGATTTTTATACCCCACAATCCGGATGTGGTAATATTTTATCAGCGCCCGATTGATGCCTACATCACACGTGAGTGACATAGATCGAGACAGGGCAACCCTTCTTTGTGCTATACATAATAGAATCCCAATTAATGTTGGGACCCTCATTCACTACATGATTAAAAATGGTATTACTCATGATCATGTAACATATATGTTCCCTAGTCTGATTACAGGATTATGTGTTCGAGCAGGAGTGGTTTATGCCACAAACGAGAGGTAAATTAAGACAGACCCGAGGTTGAGCAAGGCCATGATGGCCACCTTACTCTCTCGACAACGTCATGACAGACCATCAATTGATAGACTGTCTTTCTCTACCACACCGTAAGTACTCGAGCCGTCATTCCTGGACCCAATACAAATCATGTAATCTTATCTCGATTCCCTCAAGCTCAAAGTCCAAGCTTGTCACAGAGAGCACACAGATATCCTCAAAAATCTAGAAGCGATGTACCAAATACAATAATTGATATGTGCGAAGTGAGGCATAGATACGAGCTCGATTTCCCCCTTCTACCACCCAGCTTCTCAACAATCAGGACTGAGGATACCAGAGCCTCAGTATGAGGAAGGTACAGAAGGTGATGAGGTTAACGAGAGTGATGATGGTGATACGGGTGAAAGTAGCAAAGGCGATGATAAGGATGATGATGATGACGATCAAGGAGATGCTCCTACCACTACCACCTAGTCGATAACTTTTTAATCATGGTTTTATTTAATTCTACCCTATTCTGATATTTCATGACTCTCTAAATACTGTCTTTGAATCTTGATGCTTATTATTATCTATGGATATTTTTGTGTTTAGTCTAAATTTTTCCCCTTGATCCTACATGATATATTCTTACGTTTTGATGTACTAACCGTAAATGTTGATAATACTTCATCCTAGTTTCAGCAGCAAATGGCCTTTTTGCACAGTGCGAGATGACAGCAGCCCTTCACTGCACTTCATACTTAAACAGGAAAATAGTTTTAACTTTCTTTTCTTTCATATATCTCATTCGTCATTAGGACAATGTCTATGCTAAGTCAAGGGTGGGAGAAAATCAAGTTAAAACCAGGAGTTTTATTGTCAAGGGCTTAGAAAGTTTAGTCACATCATGCATGAATATATTCATATGATTGAGAGGCTAGTAAAAAAAAAAACTTTAGATGTTTGTTTTTGTTATTATGTTTTTAGCTTCAGCTTGAAAAGTCAATGATTACAACTAGTTGAGACAAAGCTACAGTGCAAAACGAGCTGATGTTGCCCTAATCGAAAACATGGCGAGATGAATCGTCACAAAATTGAGACTCCTGGGTATGAGCTAAGAAAGGTTGAAAACAATTAGAACCCAAGAAATGTAGTAATGTGATTTATAAGCACAAGTAACTTTGATTTTGGTTTGAGTTGGCTAACAAGTTATCTGAAGCAAGGAGATATGTTCCACTGTATAAACAAACTAAGTCTCGAGACCTGTATATATGGTTAAAAAAAAAAGCATATTCGAAAAGGATCACTACTCCAATGTTCTTGAGACATAATAAGTTGGGGGTTGGCATGTCCACCGTGAGTGATCTCTACACTGAATCGTCTAAAGAATATGAGTATGCTATGCACCTTAAGCTCATTACTTGTTGAGTAACCAGGTGATGGCACCATAAGTGTTAGCATTCACGTAAAAAGGCAAGTCAATGACCTAGGGATAAATAAGTACAACCCTTGAAATAAAATAAAATAAATTGGGTCTCAAAAATTTGGAGAGTTACTACTGTGTGAACAGAAAATCTGAGCAACAGATGATAAAAATGCTAATAATAACCAATTTTAGGGTGCCTTGGGCTTATGGGTATTGCATGAATCATTTTAAGGGCTGAATTTTAGGTAAGAGAATGTAATAGAGGATAGAAGTTGATAAAGTAGTGATGTGACATTTTCAAAGTGGTTTTGTGCAGGGTGATATTGGTAAGTAATGTGCTACATTTTATTGTCGATACTTATGAGACAGTCTTTTGGCTGAAGTTAATTTCGTTTATTGTGTTATATGCATGTAGATTATGGTTTAGGTTTCATATGTTTAGGTATTTGATTTAGAAAGATGTTTGTGGGTAGCATCGCTAGAAACCCTCACGAGACTATAACTTGTCCACTAGGACCACCTAGGGGTTTAAAGGCTTGTTGCATAAGCTAAATGCAACCGTGTCAATCTACAAAAGTGGTTTAGATAGTTTATTATATAATTTTTTAGTTAATGTAAAATAAAATAAAATTAGTCACTTTCATTGCTAGGGACTAGCAATTCACTAGTTGGGGGTTGTGATGGATAATGGACATACGTATATATTATGGTTTATTTCGGGCGAATTTGGGGGAGATTTTATCCATTTCGCTATTAAATAGTGTAAATTCGAGATCACGTGGTTATTGTTTTTGTTTTGTAGGAACTTTCATAATTTCGAATCGAAACAAGACCAAGTGAGTATGTTCGAGTCCAAAAATTACAACCGAGGTGAAGGATCAAGAGTGGAATCGAAGCCAGCTGAGCAAACCTCATGTCGCGGCATGATGCTACGGCATGAATGAAATGCAAAAATCCAGAAGCTCAAGGCTGCGGCATGATGTCGCGACATAAGATGAAAGCATGCTTACCTTGCAAGGCTGAAGCTGGAGGCTGCGGCATAATGTCACAGCATCAAAAAATCCTAGACAAGGTCGCGTCACCATGCCGCGGCATGATCGCCATTCAACAGTTTAGAGCCTGCAGGCTGCGACATGCCCTAGCAGTAGAAGATAGAATCCACAGGCCGCGACATCATGCTGCAGCATAGACACTGTTCAACAGAATTTCAGTTTGACTAAAATTCTTCCCTAACCCTAAGTATATATATAACTTTGTAATTTTAGAATAAGGGGGAGCCGTCCTAGGAAAGTTTTTGAGAAATTCTTCACACACTTTTCAAATATTGAATATTTTATTTTGGGGATTCAATCAAAAGCTTTTCGGATTGCAATTGTGAGAATATTTCTTCATCAACTTCAATAAGAGATTTAACACTTCATCTGGTTTTGTTTTATTTCTCCATTATGCTTATGATTTGTTTGAATCTTATTGCTTATTTGTGTTTAATGATGAACTAAACAAATCTTGCTAAGATTAGGGCTAGCTAATTCATGAATGTCTAGTATTTTTCGAATTTAATTTACGAACATGTTATTTCATGTGAGTTTGCATTCTGAACTTAATGTCTATTGAAACTTGGCCACTTTTAATAGGATTTCTATTGTGTGATTGAGACCAAAAGGTGATATTGCATAAAAGCAACGAGAATACAAACCGTGGATTAATTAAATATAGAAATATATTTGATAATACATGCAATAGTCATAGGCACAATAAGCTTATGCTGAAAGCTAATGGATTCCATATAACCTAATGCATTTTCATCTAATTAAACCTAGATAGAGATATTTAGGTTATTAGATTGTAAATTATGATTAATATTGCTTGAGAAAGAATATTGATCAATTTAGGGAATTCCGTTGTCACATGAATAACTTGAAATATATAAGCATATGGAAAACCTACATTGTAGTGAATTAGTGAACCCGAGACCTTAGCATCATCTCATATTGTGTTATTCGATTTACCTAGGCGTGTTTGTTAATTATTTTATTTTAGTGTGATTTTATTTCTTTGATTTAATTTCGACTCGTATTTGATAGTTTAGATAAAGTTAGAAGTAGTGTCGTCTTGGTACTTGCTTACGCGATCCCATGGATACGACACCCTGAATACTTCCCGTATTACTTTGAACTAGTACACTTGCTAAGAAGTTAGGGTTTAAACTTTTAACGCATCATACTCTGTGATCATCGGTTCAGCATTGATAAACACCGAATCAACCATTTTCAGGTACACCCTTGAGGGGGATTTTTCTGTAAATAATATACATATATATTTTTATTATTATTTATTATTTCACATATATATATATATATATATATATATATATATATAAGTTGTATTACCTCTTTATGTGTTAAAAATATTATGTGCGAATAATTGGTGTATTGTATTTTTATTTTGTACATAAATGAGTTAATATTCTGTATTAACATTTTTCTTTATTGTATTTTCGTGTGTATGTGAATATTCTATATGTATATTCAATTTTTTTCTGTATTTATATTTTATATATGTTGTGCTTTTTTGTTGATATTTTGTATTCAATTTCTTTTGTATATTGATACTTGTTTTTTTTTATACATTCTATATTTTAGTGTATTCGTATTCTGTATTTTTAAATTCTGTATGTATATGTACCATAGTATACTGCATATAATAAATATTCTGCAAGAAGTATATTTTATATCCTGCATGTATTCATATATATTAGATATATAAGTTTCTTTGCAAGCATGTTGTGCGGATGAGACTGGCTGCCCTGATCGCAGCTGGTGGCCATGTTATTCCCCCTTCCCAGGTTCAAACCACGCTACTGGGGCAAAAGCTATTTTTTATTTTTATTTTTATTTTACATATTCATTTTATTTTTCTAGTTACTGTACACAAATACATATATTATTATTTTTTGTATATACATTATATTATGTTATACTGTACATATACCTATTATTGCATTTTGTGCATATTATATACACTGAGTGTTTGTATATACTGTATGTATTGTATGTTGTATACATAAGTTGTGTGTATGGTATATATATTGTGCTATGTATATAAATTATGTACACTGCATGAGTATTATTCAGTATAAAAAAATGTAAATAAACAGTGTAAGTTTTCTGTAAAAGTGAATTTTATATTTTGTGTGCGTCCGTGCATATTCTATGTATAATATTCTGCATGCAAATGGAATGTTGGTGCCAAGAGGCAGGGGATTTAGTCCGTGGGACCCAGGTTCGAGTCGCGACTGGGAGGGGGGAATCTGCTTATTTTACCTACCGTGCATGTGTGTATATATTATTGGGCTTCCTGGTTGGGCTGCATGCTGTCAATTTTCATTGGGCGGGCTGGTTGGGCTGCACTTTGTTTATTTCTATTAAGTGGGCTGCATTCTGTATATTTCCTTAGATGGGCTGCTTTTACTTGGGCTAGAGTATTGATTAAACTGTTCATTCTTATTTTTATTCTATAGGTATAATTTGTTTTAATTCAATTTTGTTTTGTAGGATTTATTTATTCAATATATTTGTTTATTTTATTGGATTAACTAATAAAATTGTTTTTGCGGGATTTATTTATTTATTATTTCTAGGCTTGTTTAGGGTTAGAAGAAATGTATAGGGGTGTATGGAAAAATGGTTGTAATTTTTAATTTTTAATTTATGTTGATTTGGTTTTATATTTTATGACTAACTTAATATGTTTTGTAGGATTTATTTATTATTTCATAGGCTTGTTTAGAGTTAGAGGAAATGTATAGGGGTGTATGAAAAAGAGTGTAATTTTTAATTATTTTCTTTTTCATATTTTTATTATTTTCGTGGATGAATGTAATTTATTGTATATGTATGATTATTAATAATGCATCGTGTGATAATATGAAACTTAATTAAACTCGGTAACGCGCTTGATGAACGAACCACAAAAGTGGAGGCTGGCTTTCACGTCGAGCGACATGGGTGCCTAACACCTTCCCATCGTTGTACCTGACTCTCCGAACCTGACCTATTGGGCAGGTGAGGAGTGGTTGGGTCCTTTGCAAGGGATCCATAAATCGTCCATCTTCACCGATATGTATTTTCCCGGGGTTACTCCCGGGTGGCGACTCCATAGACTTCGTAGCAGGCCATAAACCCGTTATGCGCTCCTCTTGACCACGTTTAGGGTGGTTAAATAAGAGTGGCAAGTCTGTCCTAGCGTGGCGCGACAAAAACCGGTGCCACAGTATCCATACTAATAAATGATCACTAAGTTGAAAACTATCCTACCGTATTAATACTTAATCAGTAAGCTAAAAATATTCTACCATACTTATACTCGATCAATAAACTTAACTATGAATTTATAGGTACCCCCTCATACTCACCTTTAAAATAATGTTCAGAACATTAGTTTTCTATTTAAAAACTCATGCATATAGATCACTTGATCCCTTTTTAAAACTTTGTTTTGGCATGTCATGTCATGAAATACTTTTCATGCATGAAAGCTATCATGGTTTCTTCTTATTAAGTTTTGTGTAAAGTAAATTTTTGATTTACTGTTATATATTACGTGTTATGCAGTCATAAATGTTTAGGATTCACGCTCAGGCATTTCACATGGTTATGACCTTGCATTGCATAAGCCTACAAAACTAACCTAAGCACAAGATCATGATCCTAAGTCGTATGGTCATGTCCCAACTAGACTATCATCTTGGCTTCAGCTTGTATACACATACATGACCGTAAGGTTGTAAAAATATAATTGTAAAGTTGTGCGCTTTATTGTATTCATGATCATGTGTCATGGTATATTTCTATGAAATCGTATATGAAATTTATAAATTTAGACACGACCTTAATCAAATCTTAAAAAAATTTGCTCAATCATCAAAATGTGAACAACATACTACTTTACACATGAATTTTCATCAAATAACATTAAACTTTTTTTTTTTTTAACTCATTAAGCAATCATCAAAACATACATGTATCAAACATGTTTTTTATTCATCAAAACTTCACTAAATCATTGATAATCACATGAACCCTTCATATTTACATGCTATCAATCATATAACATACATTAACATTATCATGTCAACAAAAAAACAACCACAAGCTTAGAAAAAGCAAGGGAAAGGCAAGAAATACTTACCACTAGGCTTATGGATGCTTAATCTCTCTCTAGCTTATGCTTTCTTCTTAGCTTATTTGGCTGCTCTCGATTGATCTCACTTAGTTCTCTTATTAGAGTTCTTTAAGAAAAGAAAGAAATTTTGGTGAAACTTATCTGAAAAAATTAAGAAGGGATATACGGTTATTTGTCTTCTAAGGATGCACGGTCATGCTTCATAGAAATCTCAAATTTTTACGCTTTTTTACACTGTGCATGCATCAACTATTCAAAGTGACATATGTATATGCCACATAAAGCCTTTAAATTACTATTTTACCCCTAAACACTCTCAACTCTATTTTTTCACTATAAAATCTCATTTTTATCCTCAATTTTAACCTAAAAGGACCATTCTAACCTTAGGTTATTACACTCAGCATCAATGGTTTGATGGATTTAAGACTAGTTTAGAATTTAAGACTCAATTTAGATTGGTGATTAAGCAACTATTTCCCTAAATTGTTATTCTATATATGGAAAGTGTTTCTCCCTTCAAACAGCAATTTGGGAATAATAAGGTGGTCTTTACAAAAATATTGCATTCATTAAGTTGTAGATTTTTTTTTTTTTTTGGTAACAAGAGAGTAACATTTATAACATATTTTATTTGAAGAGCAACCAATACGTATTTTATGGCTTTGGGATCAAGTTTGTTTTAACAAAGACAAAACACCTAAAGACTTTATGTGGAAAAAATGATAGGAGTCGAAAGTTAGGATAGGATTTTAAAAAGAATTGAAAGAGTATGTTCAAGCGTAAAAGCCATGAAGACATCTTATTATAAGATATGTGTTTGTTAAGATGGTTCTCTCTTGAAAAAAATTAAGGAAATTTTTTATAAACATAAGAGTTTTGACAACCTTTAAAAGGTGTTTATAATTATGTTTGGCTATCTTATTTTGTTAAGGGGTATTGACATAAGAACTTTGATGAATTATGCTCTTCCACTTCAAAAAGCTCCTAAAATATAATTGAAGTATCTCTTTTACACTGATGAAAACTACAAGGATGCTCAATACAACTTCAAGTCTCCAATATCACTTACCAAATGGCGTACCTCTAACATATAGAAAGGTAGGATATTAAAGGTCAATTTCAACACAAATAAAGAATAACTTACTTGATAAATAAAAGATGCAAGAAATGGAGGTCAAGTCTATGGATAATTATTCACCAACTTGAGGTTGACCCAAACATAAAGAAATCTTAATCCAAGCTTAAAGAAAGATTTAACCTATTTGATTTGAGACCTACCTACTTGAACCTCTACCACCAATCTCTTTTTTGCTAAGAAATTGGATAAGGATAAAAATGAGTTCACAAGCGCATAAAGCTCTAAGAACACAAGAAAACAAAACCAAAACTTCTTAAGGTTTTCATATATTCGAAGATTGCTTTACAAATGAAAAATGCTTACCTTTTATAAATAACTACAAAACTTGTTTAAAAGCTAACCCTAGTGAGCTAAATATAGTACAATTTGATTAAATAAATTAAAATGAAAAGAACAAAAATATAAAGCTAATTAAAGGCACCTAAAGTTAATTACAAGGCCTAATTAAACTTAAATATATAGAAATATATGAGTTTGTAAACATGTTTCACCTTTGCTCATGTCAACTCTTCCTTGATCTTGAATGACCTTATATTGATTTTTCAACTTGTTCAATTATCCTTAAATTTGATCCTTGATCCTTAATTATTGAACTTGATTTTGGAAGATTATTTGTGTTAAAATTAAGTCAAAGGACCCAAGGAAATCATAAGAACTCATTATATGAGGAGAGGAGTAACTTTGGACTTGGTTGCATGCATGGAAGCCTTGAAAAGCCTTAAAGGTTGTTGTCATAGTGGGAAGTTGTTATGCCATAATATACTCTTGGTGTCGTAGCTTAAACATAGAATTGGCACATTTTCATGCTTAGTTTTTCTTATTCTTTTTGCCTTTATCTCTCATGGATACTTGGCATTAAGGCTTGCTCTTCCCTTAAATGTGTTATGTAAGCATTTCATAAAGTTGGACTCTTTAGGATACCACTCAAAAGGGTTGTAATGCTTGTATTTCTCTTGATCATATGGATTGAGTTTACTACTTTGCTTGTTACTTTTGTAATTTATATGAATAGCCTTCTGAATGATCTTGGATTGTATAAATACTTTTTAATGAATTTTGGATTCTATAGGTTACCATACTTTTGGAATAGATGGCATGGACATAACATTTAAGGTATGGATTAAATGGTGTTTGGCTTGCTTGCATTGACCCAAAAATCACATGAAGGAAGAAATGTGGCATTTTTAAAGATGCCTTGAAAATGTCTTGAAGTGCTTGGACGATTAATTGATGGAATCAAAGTGTACACTGATGAACATATCTCTAAATTGATTGCCATTATAGAGACATCAAGTAAGTTGCAATATTGTGATGTGCCCTTGATTCCATGCTTTTCTTTGAGATCAATCTCACTTATACTAAGATTTTAATGCCTTGGAGGTGTGTTTTCAAGGTCAATTGAATTACTAAGAGAACTAAAACTTGTAACTCCATTCTTTGAGTGATGATTAACAATGTTTATACATAAACTAGGATTTACAAACATATCAACATATGGTCGTGCATTGCTTATAACATTGCTCGTTCATGTTTCTTGAATTTTTACAAATTCTAAGACTTGGTAATGTCACGATCGTGCATAAGCTATTCCTACCCATGAGATTCAATGTCACGATCGTGCATAAGCCATTCCTACCCATGAGATTCAATGTCATGGCCATAAAGTTGTTGCTTTACACTTGTGATTGACATAAATCAAGTGTTTGATTTTAGGTAGACTACGAGGGAGTTTTACAAAGATTAATGATCCATTTACAATTTTATAAAACTATAAGGACTAAAATGCAATTTCACATGGCCAGTTAATTAAAATTAATTTTGATTAATTTTAATTATGTGTACGTATATCTGTTAGTATATATGTATGGTGTCTAGCATACGAGTAAGACTTGCCTATGTATATATTTGGATTTTATCAAAAATGTATGTTTGCAATTTATTAAAATATGACATGTGTGTTCTACCTTCTCTATGATTTTCTGGATTGTAAGTTCTTTTCTCACCTCCATCCCCTCGAATGTAACTTGAGGTTTCTAAATTTGATGTAAAAAATTTAGAATAGGAGTTATTAATGTATTTCCTTAGAAATAATGTAACTAAGAGACAAAGCAGTAAATTACTTGAAAATCTCAAAGAAGAGACATAGGAGCATACTAGAAATCTTAAAGAATTAAAGAACAAAACATAAGTTGATTAGTTGGTCCCCTTTGGTCCAAAGCCAGATGTTAGTTAACTCGTATATCAACATATTTATATTTTATGTCTTGTTTAGTTTACATGTTAAGGTTTGATTTCAAATTTGCAAATTTCACCTAAGGTGTAGACTAAAATTAGTGATACTAATTAAAAAAAAAAAAAACTTTTATTACGTATTAAGTTAAAATAGGAAGCTTTCCAATATAACATTCTTAGGACAAGCCCATATTTGTAAGAACCTTGTTCACCAAAATGAAGGGTAGCCATTATTAGGTAAAAGATTAGTGTTGCCTATATTAGTTAAAAATTAACTAATAGAGATTAGCTTGTTCATTAAAGTGAAGGTGAAATATATTAAAGACTGAGTAGAAATGTATCAGCTGATGCATAGGTATGTAGTATCTAAGCTACTAATACCAAGAATCATAATTGAGGGTTATATGAATCATTAAGATAAAACCTAATTTAAGATCAAAGGCTATTACTAATTGGTTTGATGACCTACCTATTCAAGCTACCTCGATTTGTTCTCCAAAGTGATGGTTAAGTCAATTTAATGAGATCTCGATCCATCGAAAAGTCTATCAAAACTTTTTGAGTTTAACGGTATGGGTTATTGGCTTGAGGTAAATAGTGGGAATGTTTAATAAAAACTTAATTAAATGATTAAAATAATTAACTAATCTACTTTTTTCTACTTTTTATAGATCACATTAATCATTGTTAGGGTTGGCCTTGAGTCGAGTCAAGCTCGAACTCAAGGCAACTTGATTTTAGCTCAACTCATTTGATGCGTTAAAAGTTTAAACCCTAACTTCCTAGCAAGTGTATTAGTTCAAAGTAATATGAGAAGTATTCAGGGTGTCGTATCCACGGGATCGCGTAAGCAAGTATCAAGATGGCACCACTCTTAATTTTATCTAAACTATCGAATTCGAGTCTAAAATAAATATGAAAAATAAAATTAAGCAATTAATAAACACACCTAGGTAAATCGAATAACACAATGTGAGATGATGCTAAGATTTCGGGTTCACTAATTCACTACAATGTAGGTTTTTCATATGCTTATTTATTTCATATTATTTATGTGACAACGGAATTCCCTAAATTGATTAACATTCTTTCTCAAGCAATATTAATCCTAATTAACAATCTAATAACCTAACTATCTCTATTTAGGTTTAATTAGATGAAAATGCATTAAGTTCTATGGAATCTAGTAGCTTTCAACACAAGCCTATTGTGCCTATGACTATTGCATGTATTATCAAATATATCTCTATATTTAATTAATCCACGGTTCGTATTCTCGCTGCTTTTATGCAATATCACCTCTCGGTCTCAATCACACAACAGAAATCCTATTAAAAGTGGCCAAGTGTCAATAGACATTAAGTTCAGAATGCAAACTCACATGAAATAATATGTTCAGAAATTATAATTGAAAGACCCTACATATCCATGAATTAGCTAATTCTAATCTTAGCAAAAATTATTTAGTTCATCATTGAAAACAAATAAGTAATAAGATTCAAGCAAATCATAAGCATAATGGAGAAATTAAGAATAAAACCAGATGAATGCTGAATCTCTTATTGAAGTTGATGAAGAAATATTCTCACAATTGCAATCCAAAAAGCTTTTTATTGAATCCCAAATTAAAATATTCAAAATCTGAAAAGTGTGTGAAGAAACTCTCAAAAACTCCCCTAGGACGGCTCTGCCTTATTCTAAAATTACAAAGATATATATATAGTTAGGGTTTGGGAAGAATTTCAGTCAAACTGAAATTCTGTAAACAGTATCCATGCTGCGGCATGATGCCGCGGCCTGTAGCTTCTGGAATCCGAAATTTCGGTCTTCACCAAAGTTGTAGCCCTGGATGTCTAGTTTTATTTGAATTTTGAATCACCTCATTTGGACTTCGGAATCTCAAGTTATGACCATTTTAGTGATCATTGGTCAGACACAGAATTTCACCAAGAAGATCTGAATTTGCAGCAACGGTTGAGGGGCCAAAAGAACTCGGATTTTTCCCCATAATAGCTTTTTGAAAAGCTTGAGATGTCCACTACAACTTCAGTGAAGACGAATTTGTCATTACAGAACTCAAACATATTAAAAATCCTCATTCTCTGCTGTGGCATGCAATACTCTCCTTTCCCGTTTTTGCTCTAACTGCTCATTCTTCTTTAGACTAAAGTCAAACCTCCAACTAGTCTTTCATAAGTGTCTTTTTGGCTTGATTTCCATTGAAATCACATCAAAATCAACATTTCCTACAAAACCAAACATGAAAACCCATGATCCCGAAATATGCACATAATAAGGGTAAAATGGTCAAATCACCCTTAAAACTCTATAAATTGACCACGAAATTATACATGCAATTGACACTTATCATCATTTTCTAACAAGCTCGAGTTTACTCAAGCTTGTCGATCATGAAAATATGTTGATTGAGATTAACTCAATCAAAAATATCTTAGTCGAGCTTGACTTGATGGGGC
This sequence comes from Anacardium occidentale, assembly GCA_026122585.1. Lineage (NCBI taxonomy): Eukaryota > Viridiplantae > Streptophyta > Magnoliopsida > Sapindales > Anacardiaceae > Anacardium > Anacardium occidentale. Next base: position 893,097 of record JAJEJH010000219.1, read on the forward strand.
TTGTTATTGTTTATCGAAACCCTGTCAAGCCTATACAAGCCAAGTAATCACTTGAGCTCGATTGGCATCAAAACTTGTATCAACTTGCAACTACTAGTTTAAACCCAACAATAAATAATTATATTCAAACTCAAATGCTGAAAAACAATGCAATAATGACTATAGCTATTAGCATTACAACATCAATTATGTAAAGCTTGAAAATACACTAAAAAATTAGGAATAAAGTTAACATCTAATTTTCCGTACACAAGCTTGACCATAAATAATCCTGATGAATGATCTTTCCCAAGTCCATAAAGTGGAAGCTTGTTGAAGTGAGCACCAATAACCGATTATGACTGTAACCATAATTGAAAAGTAATAATATAGGCATCAATATAAGAAAACAACAATAAAAATCAAAGCAAACAAAAGAAACAATATAACAATAAAATTGAAAAGCTTGTTAAGAACTTAAGATAAACATCAAACAATAAAATTGATAAAGAAGCTACCAAACAAAAAGTATCAAACAATGAACCAATAAAATAAAGAACTAGAACTAATTAGCAAACAAGAAGTTGCCACCATTACATTACAAAGCCCTCACATCACAATATAGTAAAAAAACTTAAGGGCATATGTTATCTTCTTTCATTTCTTCCAAATTTTCAAGACAAAAAAGACAACCTATTTGAACAATTGATAAAGAAACTTAAGAACTGTACAAAACATTAAAAGCAGAAGAATCACATTACAAAGTGATTGATCAGTTAAAATATCAACCATGCTTCTTAATTTTTTTTCATTAAAATATAAAGCGAAAATAATAAAATAATCTTTCATCAATAGTTTACAACAAATTAATATATTTCTAAAACTCTTAACTACGTACACAAATATGACTCCATCAAAATAGAAACTTTACCAAAGACTTGACCTTGTAGCTTCATTTATATGGTAAAAGAACCTCATTTTTCTCATTCTCAATTTCAGTAAATTAAAAGGAAATAACATCAATTAAATATAATGGCAACAAACAACTAAAAGAAATAGCAGTTAAAGATTGTGCATATGTATGAATTAACTAAACTAAGTACTTGATTTTGTTACTTAATATTATACTATACTCTCAACTCGCTCCCACACATCAACATATTCACAATGTTTGGTGATAGGGATGCCCTGTAAGGGTCAATCACCCTACTACCAACACTAAATGTATTCTTAAAGGCCACTATTGAGATTGGAATGGCCAAGATGTCAGCTATGACTCGAAAAAGCACCCTATATTTATATTTATTGTTTGTCACTAGTAAAGCACATTAAAGTCTCCGTAGTTGGCATCCTCAAGCATCTTAACAAAAGGCTCTTCCAAATACCTCTCCAACTTTGCTTTAATAGTAGATTTAAATTAGGCTATCCTTTTGTCCTTGTGCAAACAGAACCAACTATACTTTGCCCTATCATATTGCATTTGTATCGAAAGAAAGCTTGAGGAGGATTTGCCTACGATTTCAAATTTCCAATAATGAAAAGATATTTTATATAAGAATTTCTAGAAAGTCAAGATGAGTAAAGAAATGATATACTGGATGTATTTGTTAGGGGTGCCTATGGTATGTGTACTGTCTTTTCTTCTGTAGGTAGAATTGATGGATTTTCCACAAGCTTGACATATTTATTGCATAATGCTTTTAAAGTTATTCTAATTTTCTATTTCTCCTCATCAACAGTACATTCACCATATAGTATGAGAAATGCAATATCTATCATGTCGAACTTGACCCTAGAAGAAACACAAACTAAATTAGCAAGTTAGTTCACTATATTTTAATAGATAGAATTATAACATTCATCATAGCAATTAATTGAATATTATTTATGTTAGATCCATTGTGTTACAATAACCATGAGTAGGTTAACCTCACCCTAATACTTATTAAACTTTATTGACATGGATTTGACCATGGATGATATAGCATAGTTTGGAGAATATTCGTTCTTGTTTAGGATCTCCTTAATCCTAAAGACATCTGTGAAACATGATTTTGAGGTGGGATAAAATATCGTTGACATTATTTTGCTAATCACATCAAAATCGACAAAATTTGACATACAATCTCCAACCTAATCCATTCTTCTAGTGAAAAGCAAAAAGTATAACCTAGTTTTGCACACATAAATCTAGGAAACATTTCTTTGAATGTAAGGTCGATCGTAACATATAATATGTGTTATTCCAAGAAGTTAGACAATCCAATTCTCTCCATATTGTTGTGCGATATTGGAAGACTTTGTTTGTCGAGCCTCACTCATTTTAATATACTTAATACTATCTCTAATATTAACGTTATCAATTATTGATTTAATAATCTCAACACCATCTTGCACAAGTAGATTAATTGTATGGGTTGTACGCTTAAAATGAAAATTATTACCATCAAATGACAATCGTCTTTGCAATTCAAAAGTTTGCTTTAAAGTGCTATATAAGTATGATTAGTGGTGGCATTGTCTAGGGTGATAATATGTACCTATCAACATAATTAATGATGTTTAAAAAAACTGCATATTATTAAACATTTAAACAAACAATTTTATAGTCAAAAGTTATCAAACATAACATAATGTGCCTTATCTTTGCGGCCTCAATCCTTCAAACATAATGTAGTGACCCCCGCCCCAGGCCTACTGTGCGCAGCTATAAAAATATATATATATAAATATATATAATAATAATGAAAATGTGCCTGTGACGGAGACCCCTACGAGGGAAAAGAATTTAAACTACTACTCAAAATACTTGAAAATTTATATACGGAAGTGTAAAATATAAAAACTTTAATAAAAGAAGTCATAAAGACTTTTTCTGAAAATCCCAGGCTGTTCATGTATAAATCCATACAATGCCTAATAATATAGTACACACAACAGAAATACATGAAATGCGATTAACAAAGCAAATGAGTCGAATCTCAAAACTAGCTGCCGAGCCATGTCCCCAAAACCTCACAGCTGATCGCCACATCTCAGTCCCCAAAACTCACTGACCTGCAAAAGAGAAAGGAAGAAGAAGGGGTGAGTGACAAAATCACTCAGTAAGCATTTCATATCTCTTACACAGACAGGTCATCAAGCAAAGGCTGATCCTCGATCAGACCTCGGAATCTCAGCTTACCGTTTTCATTCTTATCTTATCTCTTATTTCTTTACTTTCTTTAATCATTAAGTTTTCAGAATTCTCAGGTATCTTTATGCTCTGTACTTAGCTCTTATCTCATATGTTCTCATGAATATGATACATGACATGATATGCATGCTCTGATGCCATGTAAATCTCATTTTCTCATAAAACTTGTCCCTCGAGCTGATTTTCTGAAAACGTACTCTTTTCTGAAAACTCTTTCTCATAAAATCTCTGATCTGAAGATCTTCATATATATACATATAGTATATCTGAAAATAGTATCAAAAGTACTGTATCTGAAAAATAACTCTGCTATGCTGGCCAGTCTGATGAACACAGGGATTCGACACCTTGGCCGTATGAGTTCATACCTATAAGAAAACTACTCGTGCACGACCATATCCTCTCTAGCGGATCATGGTTTCCCTCTCTAGCGGGCGTGCGAACTCACAGGTGCCCCCTCGTATCCACCCCTAACTGATGTCCGGAACATCGTATATATATATATATACTTTTTAAAACATCTCTCAGATCCGTAGATCCCTTTCTGAAAATTTCTCATGTATGGCATGTCATGCTCAATGTTTCTCAATCATGCATGAAATGATGTTTTCTCATGTTATTCTCGTGTTTCTCATGCTTAGATTTCGCTTAGGGAAGCTTTAGGTTGCTTAACTTTAATTAAAAATCTCTTTTCTTTATTTCTTAAGCCATACGGGCGTGTGTGCTAGCGTGCACGGGCGTGTGTCAAGGCACACGGGACCGTGAGCCTCTCGTGCTGATGGGCGTGCAACATTCTGGAAAATTTCTCAAGAAATCAAGGAAAAGGCCGACCACACGGGCGTGTGGTGCGAATACACGGGCATGCATGGCTGGGCACACGGGCGTGTATCACACTGCACGGGCGTGTGTCTGCCTCAACACCCTCGCTTGTCTTGCCTACACGGGCGTGCTCAAATGGGGATCTCACACACGGGCGTGTCCCCTCGGGCACACGAGCGTGTGTGTGGATTTTCATACGCACACGGGCAGGACGCAAGGCCGTGTTCATGCAGATTTGAGGCCACACGGTCGTGTCCCCTCGGGCGCACGGTCGTGTGCTCAACCCAGAATCTGTAGAATGCGTCTGGAAACCCAGAAATCCAACCCAAACACATTCAATACTCAATCATCTTTCAATTAAACATAACCACAACACATATACATGCTAATAAACATACTCAGCTCATGTATTTCTCATTTAACTCATCAAATCTCATGCATTTCTCATCCAAAGCATACCCAAGCAACATACATACATACATTGCATATTCATCTCAAAATCATCATACATCTCATCGTTTCATCATCATATCATGCTAGAAAAACATGCTCAACACACAGCAAGCATCCAATAAACTGAAAAACAGGAAAACTTACTAGAAACCTAAGTGAAGAGGTAAAGAAATACTTACCTCTTGCCATGGCGTCCGGATTTCTCTCACTAGATGGTCCTGGATCTCTCACCGGAACAATGGCGACTGGCTGGACAATCTCTGGTCTAGGTATCGCTGGAAAAGGAAGGAGAAAAGCTGAGGGAAAGCTGAAGGAGAAAATGCGGGAAAAAGCTGGGAAAAGAAATATATAACTCATCTCTCTCCTGGCACACGGGCGTGTGCCTTGGGCACACGGGCGTATGCCCCTCAAATTCTCAAACTCTCTCTTTTTAACCCCTCAACTTAGCCTAAATGACATTTCTATCCCTGAGCTATTACACATAAAAACATTGTTGTTTCAATGTCCACTTCTCTCCAGGGGGGAGGAAGGTGAATAAAATTTATAATTTATTTATTTAAGGATATAAATTGGTCCGCCCAATGAGCAATAATTGCCACATACTCAATTTTATGGCTATCAAATTTCCAAAGATCCGTAGGAACATTGATCTTTCAAATGTCTTGAAAAATTTTTCTTCAACCTTCAATATTATGTATCATACACTTTGAAACAACCAACCTTTGCTTGCTTGCTTCTAATCATTTATTATATTGTTATTTCTTTTTGTTGAAAGTATTTTGATCATTTTATCAAAAAAAAAAAGTTAACAGGATTGGATAAAAAACACTTATGAGAGGGTGTTTAGGTTTCGAAAAGTTAATAAGTAAAACTTTGCTATTTAAATAAATATTTGATAGGATTAAATCCTTTGACTAAAATTCATATACCATTCTACCATAATTATATTTAAAAAAAAGTTATGCTAATAGTAATAATCACTAACATTATTGGGATAATGTTAATGTTATTAAATTAATCTTAACATTATCATGGGACTAATAACATATAAAATCACCTCAAGCAACATGATAAATTACTAAAATAAATCTTAGCAAATTAAGAAATAAATCAAATATTTTATCCTCCTTCTTCTTTTTTTTTTTTTTTTTTCCCAATCGGAAGGGACCCCGCCATTATCCTCTCCTTTAATATTTCTTATTTAACTTTTTTCCGCTTCTCTCTCAATCAAATTCAATAGAATCTTTATCAATTTACTTGTGTTAAATCTGTAAGATAAGACTGGTCGTTGAGTCATCTCTTTGAATTTTCGTCTTTTAATATATATCCTCCATTTCTCTTCTTTATCATTTATTATTTTCCAGGTACCCCAAACTGTGGACTTTTTACTGTATTTAAAGCTTCTGCGTCGCTTGTACTTTTTACTGTATTTTAAGGTTCTGCTTCGTTTTTACGTGGATTGGTTTCTGGGTACTTGTCTTCTTTTAGATTTTTGCTCTCTGTTACTGTTTCCCAATCGGGGTTTTGGTGGGTCGTTATCATCTTTTTTTTTTTTTTTTTTTTTTTTTGTTGAAAATTTTGTTATGTTACTCAACGCGTTGTTTTGGATCCGATCATTGAGATTTAAGCAAAAAAATAATAATAATAAATAATTTTTAGGTGGTTTTGTTTTTAATTCATGTTTCTTGAGTTTGAATTTGAGCTAGCTATTGAAGTTTTTATGACTCAAAAGGGGTAGAATATTCAGGGTTTCTTAATTGAATCTGTTGCGGTCGATTGTTAAATTATGGCTTTTGATTATGTTAGGAACATTTTTAATGGTGATTGCTATATGGTATAATTTTGATTATGCTTAGATACTTGATTAATTAATTGATGTGGACAGTTGTTTGCCTTTTTTAAAGGATCAAGCTTTTGAATCGTGAAGGAATTGTTGTTGCTGTGTTCTATTTTTTGACTGAATTTGGTTTTTTTTTTTTTTTAATTTTATGAATGATGAATTCATATTTTTATGTATTGCAATGCAGGTGATTAGAGACTAAGCTCAATTCTCATGCTATAGTACGTTGTTGTGTTAATTTGGATAGGCAGATAATGGGGTCTGAAGGCCCACCAGCAGTAACAATACATGTGACAGGTTTTAAGAAATTTCATGGAGTTTCTGAGAATCCAACTGAGACAATTGTTAGTAATTTGAAAGAATATATGAAGAAGAAGGGTCTGCCAAAGGGCTTTATTCTTGGTAGTTGCAACATTCTTGAGACTGCAGGAAAGGGAGCACTTACTCCGCTATATCAGACATTGCAGTCTTCCATAAGCGAGGAGGATTCTGACTCATCAAATTCCAGAAGAATTGTCTGGGTTAGTTGCCCTCTTGCGTCTTCATACATTGCTGTGTTTTCTATTAAAATCAATAGTGCTTGTATTCAAGATTTACTTGTTTTCTTTGCATTATTGTAATTCGTTGTATTACGTTTTTGGTTAATTGGTATTACCGTCAGCATATCTATAGGAATTATAGGGTTTTATTTAGCATTGGAGAAAGCCAGAACTCTGTATCTTGGACTGACATAGGACTCCACCTACTAAGGCTGTAGTTGCAGATTATGATTAGAGATGTTTCTTAATAGCTGGAATCAACTATAAGAACTAGAGTCTAGCAGTCTTGTAGTTTAATAATATTCTTAGATATTAATGCAAATACTATGCTTCCTGAAAGGAGAGTGATTGCTAATGTATATACGCCCCTATATTGAAGATATGCTGCCTAATTTAACAATTTGGATTCACGATCCTCATTTGTGCTCTTGTTCAAAATCCATGATTGTAACTGTATAAGAGGTCTTGGAATTAAATCCCATCCACAGTAGAGTTGGAGGCTTCTGTGATAACAGTATGACTTTTTTAAATAAAATAAAGGCTATTTGTTAAACCTATTATGTGCTTTATTAAATATAAAATATCAGTTATTGACAGATCATGATTGTCCTATTTCTTGCTTGCTTCTCTATGAACGATGTTGTCTCAATTGTTATCAGTAAAGGTCCAGAAAGAAGATTACTTTTGTAGGCTGTGATTGTGGTATTAGACTATTGATTTAGATGCTTTCATGTTGTCTTTTAAAGGTTTTACTGCTATTGCAAACAAAACTGGATGATGGCAGTTTTAGACAATTAATGTAGATTCTTTTACCTTGTCTTTGAGAGATTTTATGCTGCTGCAAATGAAAGCCTGAAGCTGGACTAAAATGGGATTATATATCTTGTCCTTTCTTACTATGTTTCTTGAACATACAATAAGTGCAATGGAATTCACTTTCTTTGACGTCTTTGTATTATATTAATTTTCCGTTCTGACAATGTTTCTGCAGCTTCACTTTGGTGTCAACAGTGGTGCAACAAGATTTGCAATTGAGCAACAGGCTTTTAATGAAGCTACTTTCCGATGTCCTGATGAGATGGGATGGAAACCCCAGGTCAGATATACCCTAACTTTTCTCTTTGTTTTGAAGCGCAGTTTCTGATAGACATTTACTAACACTTGGCTTGTTTTCCTCAGAAAGTACCCATTGTTTCTGCAGATGGTGAAATAACACGAGTACGAGAGGTAGAAGGGTTCATCATTCTTTTTCAATTTTTAACAATTAATGCATCAAGTTTTTTGGACTTAATATTATGTGTGAAAATTTGAACTACCCATAGATTTTGTGTCCCTAAATATCACCAGATCACGGGATGTGCTTGGGATGGTTCTCTTTTTATAATTCTTATGCTCACTATAAATAGTCACTTTTTCTTTCCTTCAGAGAAAGTGCAATTGGATTAAGAAATATAAGTTGGTGGTGGAAGAGAAACTGCTTGAAGTTTTTTAATTTGGAAAAACAAATGTTTTTTATAGCCGTAAAAATGATAAAACATAAGCATTTCTTGTTATTGTGCATTATTCAATGGCTCCCAAACAATGTGCTTAAATTCTGTCCTTCTGGAACAAGATAAGTCTGCCTTGGGGACATGAAATTTGGCTGAAGTTTTTTGTCCATCAAAATTTGGAAATTGAAATTAAGATCGTCAAACTAATATATTTTGATAGCAAAATGTTTTCAGATATTAGAATGCACTTTGTTGCTAATGGGGGAAATGCTTTTGACATGCTAGCACTTTCGTCTTATCATAGTTTTGATTTCTCTATTGATTTTATTTTCTCCTTGAATTCATCTATCCTAAATATATCTATCTAAGATGCAGACTACTTTACCTGTTAAGGAGATGACAAAGACCTTGGTGGAGAAGGGTTATGAGGTGATTACTTCTTATGATGCAGGCCGATTTGTATGCAATTATGTTTACTATCATTCGCTTCGGTTTGCAGAGCAGAATGGGACGAAATCACTCTTCGTTCATGTGCCTCTCTTCCTAACCATCGACGAGGAGTCCCAAATGCAGTTTGTAGCTTCCTTGTTGGAGGTACTTGCTTCTCTGTATTAATGATACCTTATTGTCAGCCACCCACATCTTGATACCCAGGAACTTATGCTTTGTGTATTGTGACTGGAAAGTGTTACTGAAACGCTTTAATAACCGGAGATCAGTGGTGGATGAATGAAAATGAAATTTATTTTTGGCACTTGAAGGTTTTGACAACGTTCTTGAGGTTGTTTTTAATATTCGAATAAAACACCTTTGTCCCCAACACCACATGTTATGCTCAAACTTTCAAAATTTCACCATTTTCTTATCTCAATTATACCCTAACTTCACAATCAATCATTTGACAAACATTTCCTTCTAATTTTTCATACCACGATCTTAAATTTGAGGAATATTATGAATCCACCTTAAAACACTTAAATTTTTATCTTAAATTTCAATTAAACATACTAAAAATCATTTTATTAACAAATTTTATTATTTTTCTAGCCGTTAATCTGTTGAAATTTGTCACAACACACGTCAATAGTGAAATCCACACAAAATTTTTCTGTCATGTGTGATTCTTTTGCGCTTTGACGATGATATCTTCTTCTAAACAATGCAACACATGTTGAATATACGTAAGAAACAGATGATATGCGTCAACACTAGAAAAAAAATTAGTTAAATTTGGTTTTTATAATTAAAAATGTACTATTTGATTATTTTCCCATAAATTAATCCATTAGGAAGTGTATATTCTTTTCTTTTTAAAAAAAAATATATTATTTTTCTGTATATATTATAAACTAAATTCATGTGTCTCTGTAAATCAATTTTTACACAGTTCACGTGTGTCAATGATGCAGTGACAAAAAAATAAAGTAATATGAAGTTATAGTAAATCAGACAGTATATATAAAAAATAACTCGATCACACTCTCAATACCATTCATACAAATCAACCCTACCGAATAACTCGATTCTACTTTTCCATATACTTCTATCATTCTTCTAAGAAATTAAGCTACTATATGTAAAAGTATATTTATTATAAGTTTATCCTTGTTTGATAGCTTTAATTTAATGGAAAAAAATATGATTGAATCAATTATTTGACAAATTTGGTATTATACCTGATAAAAAGTTAGTTATACATACGAATTCGTTGAAACACATTATTAATTTATATTGGAACATATATTTATCAATATATGCATATATATAGACATGTATACATAAATACATATATTAATAGGCCAATATATATACGTGTGTTAACACATATACATATATTAGTATATATGTACATATATTAATTTATCATTAATATATATACATTTATTAATTTATCAAATATATATACATATATTAACATATACATACATACATACATATATCAGTATATATATACATATATTAATTTATTGTTAATATATACACATAAGGATATAATTTATCAAATATATATATATATATATATATATATATATATATATATATATATATACACATATATACATATATACACACATATATACATATATACGTAAATACATATACTAATATATTAATATATACACATATATTAATATATCAAATAGGCATATATCAGTATATAAATAAATATATACATAAATATATATATTAAACCCTAACTATATATACATATATTAGAGGACCAAAATACCAACAAAATCAAGTGTAAAACAATTTCAGATGAGCATATTAAAGCAAAAAGGTAAAAAAAAAAACAATAAAACCATGGAAGGACGTTATTAAACAAGGGGAACTTACTTGTAAGCCTTGGAAGCCTGTTGGGGGAGCAATGACAGCCTTAGGAGCAAGTTGGGGGAGCAATAGAAGTTGATTGGAGCTGAAACTGATGACAGCTAGTAGGGAGGGCAGCAAAAAGAAGGGTTTCAGCGGGTTGGGAAATGGGAAGAAGAAGCTGCAGCTTTTTTTTTTTTTTTTATATATAAAAAGGATTAGCATCGGATTTTAAAATCCGATACCAATATTTCGAGTAGCATCAAAATTTTAAGTCCAATGTTGATTTTCAAAAAACAGTCTCTGAATAGCATTGAACTTTATCTGATTTTGTTTTTTTCAATTTAGCATCGGATAGGGCCAATGGTAAATTGAAAGAATTAGCATCAAACTGGACATTCTGATGCTAATTTATCATGCCTAGTATCAGATTGGATTGTCCAATGCTAATTGTTTTTTTAGCATCGGGCATCTTGATCAATGCTAATGCTTCTAAAAAATTGTAATACGATCCTGATTGATGCTAAATTCCTGACTCTGTAGAATCGGATACTGAAATTCGATTCTAATCGCATGCCAAATAGCATAGGATTAGAATTGGAATTATTTTCCCATTCCAAATAGTATCAGATTAACATCGAAACTTATCCGATTCTATTTAATAGCATCGGTTTTGATTGAAATCTGATACTGATAGAATTTTCGATGTTATTCATAAGTTAATCCGATGTAGATTAGCATCGGAAAGGATCCAATGCCAATTTTTTGATGTTGAAAACAGTTTTTTTTCGTAGTGGTGATTAATAATTAATAAAATAGATAATAAAAACATAAAAGAAATCTTAACTACACTTGCTTATTAAAATACACGTGTGAATACAATTTGTAAAAGATTAGGCAAATTTATTTCAAGAATGGATCATATAATACAAATTAAATAACAATTCATCATTAAGTTAGCAAAAATATTGATATCGCTATACATGGAAATTTTAAGAAGTATTGAATTTTATGTCTTCAGCAATGAATTATTTGAATTACAAGAATTCATGTCATGTCCTTATATAAGCTTATTTTTCTTAATTAGACTAAGAAAAATTATTGACACTAGTTTAAATATAATTAGAAATATTAATTACATAACATTAATTGCATTAAGTAGTTTTCTTAATAACATAAAGATTCTCTACTCATAACAAAACAAATATTAATAAAATAATTTATTAACTAAATTAGACAAAGAAATTTGATTTAAACCAACCTTCATTTAACTATGAATATTTCTTTTATATGCATAGGACTTCTTACTTGGCTCCACAGCGTCGTGCACTCTTATGACATCATGTCATGTTGTCAAACGTGTTGCCATGTCACACTAGACTGCCATGTCATCCATTAGTCCTTTCTCTTGCCTCTAATTCATTTCTTCGATGTCTTTAATACTTTTCACCCTATCACTATCTTCTCATGGTTCTTTCTCTTCTCCATTTGTCTTTTCAACTCAATTTCCCTCGTACCTTAGTTTTTCTTTTGAACTATTTTCTCTCCGTATTTTAACCTTGTTTTTCTCACATGAACTAAAGCTTTTAGTGCCCCATCATTCACAAATTTGTCTTGATCAACGTAGAGATCATTTTTTGTAATACCCTAATATGACAAATAATCTAAAAGGGGTAAATAAATTATTTTAAAAATTTATGAAAATTTAAAATTTTTCGAATTAATACAATGAATTAATCAATTTAACCTATTCAATTCAACCAAACAATAGAAAGCAATAAGCATAAAATAAAAAGAGTTAGGGATAGAGATTGCTCAACCAATTTAAAGTGGTTCAAAGTTTCTTCATATCTTATACGTCTACTACTTCAAGTAACTCTACTTGAAGATTTTTTTCTATTAACTTCAACCCCAAAGTTATAATAATTTTGACACAAGAGATTTCACTTTTTTCACATTAATTTTGATCATAAGGGATTGTGCCCTTAACTTAATTTTTGTAAGATTACGTCCTACATTAGTTTCACGGGATTGCGCTTAAGGATTTATGGAAATTACAACAACTATTTTACCTCACAAGGTTGATATACAATTTGCTCACAAATATTCTTTCAAAGTATAAAATTGAGTTCTAAAGAGAAAATGGAGAAGAGATTAGAGAATGAAAATTGGAAGTGTGTATCTTAATTCTCTAACCAACTTACACTCAAACCAACTTTCAATATATAGGTTAGGAAAATTATAGTCGTTGGAAGCTGATCAGAGAGTTGTTGGAGCTTTTTAAAGGTGTGTAAGATCATGCTCCTTTCTTACATGATCATGCTTTGGTTAAAGCTACTTCTCCATTAGTCGATTTCTCCTTCTGCACCATCGTGTGCTTCACCCAAAAATGATCGTGTATATTCATGTCTTCAATTCCATAAGACTATATGATCTTCTACATAATACCCGTATGATCACTACACGATCAAGATTTTTCTTCTAGCACAGGCGTATGTAGTAGTTGCATAGGTGTGTGTCCAACAAAATTTCTTTTACACGAGCACACCTGGAGCTACATAAGAGACTTTAGGGGTGCATCTACATATTATTAGACATAAGGTCGTGTGCTCGAAAAGCACACAATCGTGCGTCCCTATTTCCTCATATACGAATGCTTGACATGACTGAACTAAGTTGTGTGTTGCCTTTATGGCACCCATAGAGTTGTGCAGCCTAACCACACATGATAGTACATTAGGCAAAGCCTATGAAAACAACTCTTTTTGGTTCTTTCTTGCCATGATCAATACATGCATGACCGGTTAGATATTTTGACGTTTGTTTTGCATTAATTCAAAACCTACAACAGTCCAACAATCTCTTCATTTTTTATTTGATGACAAAATACATGTTAAAATGCAATTAAGCACATATAACATATATTTCAAAAAAATTCAATTTAAGCATAAAAATTTAAACACAAAAAATTCATTTTAACGTACTTATACATTCTCTCATTTTTATTATAAATAAAAAATGTATGTTAAAAAACATTCAATTTAGCACAAAAATTCTCCCCTCTACTAAAATAAATTTATCACATAATTCTAAAAGAATTTAAAAAACTCTCCCCCTTTCAAAAATAACTTAACTCCCCCCCTTTTTGAAACACTTTGAACCCCCTTCTTTTTGTTATTAAGAATTATACCAATTGTAAAAAAAATTAACATGAACACTCCCCCTCACATAAGCATTCAATTAGCATACAAGGAGCATCCAATTTTCATTTCTCCCCATTTTTCAAATGAGTGTTTTCATTAAAATCATCATTTTCAAGAATAAAATGTGATTATTAAGGTATTTAGATAAATTTAGTTTGCAAAAAAAAAAAAAAAATTGAAAATCTAGAACATTTTCTACAACATTGTGTCAAGCACGGTTATGCAATTGTAAGCACGATAGTGTATGTTTGATTACTTTGCATAAACGGTCGTATGATATTCAAGCATGGTCTTGTGATTGGGGAAATGACGCATGTATGATCATGCATCTTATATGTGCAATTGTATATGACCTATAAAACCCATAAATCTACTAGAAAATCGCAATTAAGACATAGGAAAAATTTTCAAAACACATCAAAAATATTTAAAAGTGATTTTTCTTTATTCCAAATCATTTAAAACACTTTGAAATCACATTTCAAACTTGTTTGAGATAAATTGAAACATACTTAACTTATTTTGAACCATTGTTGCAAATTTTGGGGACATAAAAGCATTTTATGCACAAAATTGGATCAAAACATTATAAATATATCAATTTTACATGTTTTGACCATACAAAATTTACAATATGTGAATTCATGCCATTTGCAATCAAAGTCAACTCAACTTGACATGAATCACAATTATACCAACATTGCAACACATAATCATACATCATATACGTGCATCAATTCAACCCATTTCCTTAAACATGGCAAGTACATAAATGCATACCAATTCAAACATAATCATAACATGGCAAAGTTGTCATCATCAACCAAGTATCAAAGTTAGTATAGGTTTGAATACTTACTTGGAGTGATGACTTTTGTACACCACTACTTCATTCCTTCTCGGTGTAGAAGCACAAGGAGACTTGTTTTTCTTCATCTTTGTTTTTTGAGTCCTCTTTGTTCAAGGCAGCAAGAATCTTGTTTTTCAATTTCTTTCTCTTCATCCGAGGGCATTCTTACTGGTAATGCCTTTCTTTCACACTCGTAACAAGTCACCACTTTTTCTTTTTCTTTTTATTTTTCTTTTTCTTTCCCTTTGATAGGAACTTGCTAAACTTCTTGGAAATCATCTTCAAGTCTGTTTCATCTATTAAGCTCTCCTTTTTGGTTGATGATACCATTTCTTCACTTGAGCTTTCGTCAACCTTAGGCATGATATTTTTTCTTCTTTTCCTCCTCCTTCTTTGGCATCTACTTCATTTCATAAGTTAAAAGACTTCTGATTAATTTGTCTATACCCAACATGGTCAAGTATTTTGATTCTTCGATTACCGTTACTTTCATGCTCTAAACTTTCAACAATGATCTCAATATCTTCTTTATCAATTCAATGGTTTCGAATTTTTTACCCAAACCTTTCAAGTCATTTACCAAGTTCGAAAATTGTTTGTACATTTTCATTATGTTCTCTTCCTTCTTCTTTACAAATAATTCATATTCGCAGAAGAGAAGCTCCACCTTAGACTTTTTCACTTAACTTATTCCCTCATGCATCATTTGGAGGATCATCCAAGCTTTATGTGTTGTTTCAAAAAAAGAAACACAGTTAAATTTTGTGGCATTTAAAGTACAAAACAACATATTTAATGCCTTAGAGTTTAAGCTCAATAATTTTTTTATCGTTTTCATTTAGTTCGTCTTCATTTTTGGACATGTTAGTATTTGGATTAGTGGAAACAAAATCACCTTTGTCAATGATTTTTCAAAGCTTATAGTTAATTAATTGAACAAAAAATTTCATGCAAATTTTCCATTGACCATAGTCTTCCCTACAAAACAAATGTGGCCTAAATGATTTACCCCATTCATCATAGGTTGGTTTTGGAAATAGATTTGTCATTAATTTTAAAAATCGATCTTAAACTCTTAAAATCTTCATATCTTCAAAAAAACAAGAGCACAAGCTTTGATAATCTTTATAATACCCTAATAGACAAAATGGTAAATAACTTAGACGGAGGTGAATATGTTATTTTAAAACTTTATGAAAATTTGAAACTTTTTCAATCAATACAATCAACTAATCAATTTATCCTATTCAACTCAACCAAATAATTAACAAAACAATAGAAAGCAATAAGAATAAAATAAAGAGAGTTAGGGATAAAAATTACTCAATCGATTTAGAGTGGTTTGGAGCTTTTTCATGTCTTCTACGTCCACTACTTCAAGCAACCCCACTTGAAAATTTTCTTCCACTAACTTCAACTCTGAATTACAATAGTTTTGATACAAAGGATTTCGCCCTTATTTACACTAGTTTTGATCACAAAAGATTATGCTCTTAACTTAGTTTTTACAAGGAATACGTCTTATACTAGTTTCATGGTATTGCGTCCAAGGGTTTGTGAAAATTACAATAGCTATTTTGCCTCAAAAGGTCGATATACAATTAGCTCACAAATATTCTCTCAAAGTGTATAAAATTGAGTTCTAAAAAGAAATTGGAGAAAAGATTAGAAAGTGAAGATTGAGAGTGTATGGCTTAATTCTCTAACCAGCTTACACTCAAATCAACTTCTAATAGATAGTTAAGGAAAATTATAGCTATTGGAAGTTGATCAGAGAGCCATTGGAGCTTTCTAAAGGTGCACACAATCGTGCTTCTTTCTTGTATGGTCATGCTTTATTTAAAACTACTTCTCCAACGATCGATTTCTCCTTCCATACGGTCTTGTGCTTCGCCCACACATGATCGTGCATCTTCATGTCTTCAATTCCAAAAGCTCATATAATCTTTTATAAGGTACCTACACGATTACTATACAATCAGAATTTTTCTTATAGCATGATCGTGTGCTCGAAAAAAACATGGTCATGTGTCTATGTTTCCTCACACATAGATGTTTCACATGACTGAACCAAGTCATGTATTGCTTATATGGCACCCACAAGATCATGTGACCTAAGCACACACAGTTATGCGTTAGGCAAAACTTGTAAAAATAACCCCTTTTGGTCCTCTCTTGTCATGATCAATGCATGTATGGATTGATTAGATATTTTAACATTTGTTCTACATCAATTCAAAACCTACAGGGATCCAACATTTTCCTCAATAATTTCTTCAATTTTGGAATTCCCTTGAAAGGAGTAAAGATCTTTTTTTTTTTTTTAACCTAAGGATGATTTTCTCATCTCTTTAGTTGCTTTAACATCTCTAAGCTGTTCTTCCTTTTTTTGTCTCAAAATTTTAGCTTTCTTTATGAAATTAAGGTAGTTTTGCAAAATTCAAAGTAATTTAAAAAAAGTTATCCTTCTTTGATAACATAATCTCATCTATTTATTTGAGTGATGGTGTAGAGATTATCATAGTATAAATGATTCCATCGAAAAGTGGTGGTGGTGGTTTTTAAGCATTGTGGTATATTGCTTGCTATTTGGTTCTATACATGGGTACATGATTTGTTGGTCATGTTCATTAGACTAATCCACTAAAGAGGGCTTTATATAGATAGTGTTTCCTATATCTATGAAAATGTCCTTTTTACTTGATGGGTACATATGATTCTTTGATTTGAGATCATTAAATCGTTTTATACTAGAAGTATTATAGTTTGACATCATCAAACACATTGTCATAAAAAGGGTGTTACAAAGGTAAGCGATTGACTGTATTATGATCAGTATGAAGTCTATAGTAGATCAACATATGATTTGTCACTCTCAAGCATGAGAGTTATGTTTGATTGAGTTGTTCATAACCATTAAGACTATGACCATACTTGGACTAGTTGAAGCCACATCCAATGTTTCAATTTATACATTTACATATACGATGGGTACTTGAGATAGACACATATCTATATCTTAGTCTCATAAGATATGATGACAAATGGATTATATTGTATGTTAACTATTGAGTTAATCAAGCTTACAAGTGTTCACTAACATTCTACTATTTAAGTGGTTGTGATACTTTACTAGAGGTCGCTTATGATATGTTTAGATTTTGTTTGAATTTGGATACTATTGAGATAGTAAAGTGTTTGAAGGTCACATATTAAAAAGTTGATATTAAATGTATAGGATTGATGTTTAGTGTTAGGTATATGGGTGTTATCGTATGTGACTTGTTAGAACCATTCGGATCAAATTGAAAGTCAAAGTTTGAGGATTTGTCTTGATGTACGACTGTGAAAATCTTTGAATCATGGGCATATATATGGATAGCTGATAAAATCCTGAATGTTCAAATGAGATTGGGTTTGACCAAGTTAAACTAATTCAAAATTTAAATAATCTGCTAATACATGAGCATACATGTTTCATACACGGGCATACGTATAATTGGTTGAGAATTATTATAATCCCTAAAGTTGCACAATAAGGATAGGATAGTGCATTATCTAAACATCAATGCATGACCGTGAATGTTGCATTCACGGGTATACATTATAAAAGTCATGCTCGTGACTATATTTTTATATAAAGAAATATGGCAAGTAAGCTTGCAAGAAAGAGTTACACCTGTACACACCTTATCATAATCATGCACTAGTAAGCACTAGCATCCCGATAGTGTGCATAGCTTCCTCCAATTGCTTTATGTGAACTACTCGAGTGCCTTTAGCCTGTGGGATGTTGGATATCATAATTTTCTTACCACGAAAATTACCTTAAATATGTTTTATTGTTTATGATTTTTGTTTTGTTGAAAATTGGTTGTCCTACCGTTAGGACCCAAAACTTTATTTAATTTTTTTTAATTCTATTACATGGCCACCCCTCTGACGACTCTTGGTTCCTTACAATTATTTGTCACTTCAACTCTTTAATTATTAGTATATTCAATGGTTGTCTTCCCTAAAATCCTTAATGTCTTTCTCAAGGTGGACTAAATGTGTTTAAGTTAGATAAGCTTTTACTATCAGGCTATCTTAGTGTTTTTATATCCTTTATGATCCATGGAAGGCAAGGACCCCTCTTAGGTCTCTACCTATCTTTAGACTAGAGTGCACCATGTTTAAACTATGCATAAACTAATAGTGTATTGAGTTTTATGCAGCATTGTCTTGATAATTTATAACAGTTGCAAAATGTCTTCCTTGGTGAGAATTTAACCATGCTAGTGCTTTGTTTATAAACAAGAATGAGAATAATCTTAGCCTTATGGCATCATCAATTACTCTATTGAACTTAAAACTATCATAAATTTGGAGAAATCTTGAAATATGTCCATGCAGATCTTCCACAACAAATCTTGCAAATTGATATTGTTACATCATCTAGACAAACATTATTTCAAAGTTGTTAACTTCTATGGTTGGCTATGCTTGAAAGTCAATCGTCAACCGTTGGTGTGACATAGTTAGCTAATGTTTGCTCATGTTCTACCATGTTTCTTCTTTTTGTTGTCATTAACTCTTTTCTCTTCTTTATTACCTTAGCTATCTTTTTGTTTGGTCTATGTCAAGATCAATAGGTATAATCTCTTTTGTATAAGACCTAGTCATAAATAATTAAGCTCCTGAAAAAAGGTTGGAATGGTTAGTAGCAATAGGAATACTATAAAAATAAAATAAAATTTTCTAAAAGCAAAAATATTGCTTTAGCCTAACAAGAATTTATCTTTCCTAATATCAACTATTTCCAACTCCTGACAACAGTGTCAAATTTTGTTAAGTTGATTAGTACTCTTGTAAAAATACGAATTGACAGGTAGTAATTAAGATATTGTTCCCATAAGGATTGAAAGATAACTACTAGTAGTAATTAAATTCTCAATATCTACGACATCTAATGGTGATAGTCCTAATGAATCAAATCTAAAGTCTATGCTTTGTCTATAACTACTATAAAGTATTATGATGGAATAATCTACCAAAAACTAAAGATCTAATTTATGTATTCCAATATATCTAGAGTTAAGATTTTATCGTCTTCACTCTCCTTCTCATATTACTATTTATAACTTCAACTCTCTAGTTATTAGTATATTTGACGGTTGTCTTTTCTAAAATCCCTAGTGTTTATCTCAAAGGGGACTAAATGTGTTTAACTCAGACAAACTCTTACTCTCATAGTAACCTAGGGCTCTTAAATCCTTTATGATCTATAGAAAAATAAAGACTTCACTCAGGTTTTTATTTACCTTTAAACTAAAGTACACCAAGTTTGGATTATGTATGAATTAACCGGGTACCAACCTTTTGGTAATCAATATATTTGGCCAAAATACACCATAATAATTTTAGTACTCATGCTCAAATCTGAGTTAACTACTAATGTAATATAAAACCAAATGAATAATAAACATTAGGAATACAAGGTTCAGGATCTCTCTTGTCTCTAAAAAATAATCGCACGTCGCTATAATGAAACTAAAAATAAAACATAAAAATCATTGTTCCAATAGAGCGAAAAAATTATAGAAATATTTTGAATTATGTGTGCTCTATCAATGATAGGGTCTACTCAATTGCTTTGCTCGTCTTTGCTTATGCTTCTCAATTGATCTATGTCGCTACTAGTTTATCATCACAACGTGAACTAATATCTTCTATGTGTTCTTTTTATTTGCTTTCTCTCACTCATTTCTATGTGTGTGTTTGTTGATTCTCTAGATCCTTGGTTTTTTTTCCCTTTCCACATGGAAGACAAATTTTTTGATTTAGTAAGATTCTCTAATTAATGCATAGTTGTCTTCCTATCTTATCAGAATTCTTAGTAGATTTGATCTAAAATTTTGGTGAGATTTTGGATCACATTATGATTCTTTCTCCCTTTTATGTTTCCTCACAAAATCTATTACTTCTGCCGCCACGTGAATCTACAACTAACAAGTTTCCTACTTAGAGTAGGACTCTGCCACTTGCTGAAAGTTGACTTTTTCGTGCTTCATGGTCATAGTTTGATTGATTTTTCCTATAAAATAAATACACACATCTGTAAGTGTATTTATCTATTTTTCAACATATTTTCAACATAAATTAAATACTTTCATGAAGCTTTTCTCTTTTGTTGGATGAATTATACGTTGAAATGTACTGAAATTATGCAGACACACTTCATTCATTCTCTTCATCCTCTTTAATCATACTAAACATTATCTCTCTGGTGTCAAATTCAGGACAAACCATTATTGTCTCTCCAACCCACCCTAATGCACACATACAGTGTCCGTTGACCTGCCTCTCATTCTAACAAAGGATGGTAATCAAGCTTATTTTGGTACCATAGGATCCAACTGCGATCCGATGCTGGAATATTTTACACCAATCTCCAAGACCCATAGTATTCAAGAAGAGAAAGTCCAGTTAGCGGTATCATGGGGGCTCTTGGCTTAGGAACAACGAACAGGGATAATCCTTTGCTATATTTTTCAGAAATTTCCATGTTAGCACCTTGCAAGGGACCAACCATAACTGAAGTTCCACTACAAAGAGGCTCAACGAGAACAAGAAATTAAAGAATCCACATGCTAGTTATCCTACTCCATATTCTCTGCAAGCAGTTCTAGCTCTACTAACAACCCAAGGATTCTTACGGAGGAATGTACAGTATACATATGATAGACTTACAGGATGCATTGGGATTGCTCTCCTAATCGGTTCTATGTATTTTCAAATTGAAAACAGTGATACAGAGTGACTTCACGTTCAACTTACATCTACATGCAAGGAATACTCATAGGTGTTATCTCAGCAAACAATGTTATTCCCCAATGCACCTTCCTATCTTTTATCAACTATCATGGAAAGCGGGGAAGATTCCTTACTTTCCATTGCAACACTTGCAGCAGCAAGGATTGAGAATGGCATGGCAGAAACTGGATCAGAATCTGCTGCAGAATTCGTAAGCCATTGGACTGTGCTATTCATGTTCAAAATGTAACTTATTATGGAATCATGATCGCATTCCTAGCACCAGTGCCAACACTAGCTGCATTTGCTGTGTCAGTAGTAACATCACTCTGGGTGTCTGCCTGTGGAGTGGCGGTTCTCCTATGTGCCACAAAGTTATACCGGTGGATGTATTGGACAAATCCATTCCAGTATGCAAAGGCAATGAATAAAATGACCTCTATCAGTTTTACTGTGATACAAAGAATTGTGGATCAGAATGCCAGTGCCCAAAGTTGACAGATGGTGTCTTATGCCTGGGACAGACTGGCCACAGGCAGATGTTTGAGCTATCAAAGGGATAGAAAGACATACTCATGTTGTTTGCAATGAGTCTGCTATTTTCCAGCCTTGCTTTCTTCTTCTTTGTTGCATTGAAGCACAACCACCGAATGCATATCAGAATTATGTGGATTTTATTATGACAAAGACTGAAATATATAGATGAAAAAAGTTCTACTATAGAATAAAACAAAGCATCTACTCTGGAAAATAATTGTGATGACACAAATAGATGGATCAGAAGCACATAACCGAAGGGATAAAAAATTCCTACAACAATGGTCATATCTAAGTAACTTTCCCATGATCTTCCTATTTCAATATACACATGATTAACTTCTCTTTTTCCCTTTATTTTTAATCTATCTACTTCCCTTAAACAGTGCAATGTAAAGAACGCAATACAGCTACTATAATATACGAACCCAGCTGCTGACACAGTATATCATAGCACTAGAAACTCAGTTTCACCAACCGAATTTGAAAGTTTGTATTAAAAAGACATGCATACAACATAGATAATGAATTTGTTCAATGCTGCACACGGTTGGTGTAAAATATAAGGAAGCAAAATCTGCCTATGACACTCCACAGCTCATGATGTAACTACAAGAACAGAACCACATCGTAGAATTGAACTAATATATATATGAAGGAATATGATTAACATAGTTGACATGAGAAGAAACTATATTTAAGTGTTCATATAATTAGTTTGACAAAGGTATGACCAAATGAAACAGCAGCATTATCCCCAATCCACGAAGGGAAGAGGTGGATATCCCCCCTCCGGAGGAGGTTTTAGCGATGGAGGTAGATTGCCCCATGACATTCCCATGCCATCTCCCACCACATCACCTGTGAATTACAATCAAAACAAAGTAAGCATCTTGTTTAAAAAAAATAAAAGAATAAAACCATTAATTTGTGGAACTATTTCAACATACACAAACATATATTTACTCTAGGCTAATAGTTAAAACAGAATAATAATGTGATTTCACAGTCACTAACAAAGACCAAAACCATAAAAACAGAACTCAAGCCTAAGCAATAACAAAATTGAATTTACCATGCAAAGAGCTTCCACCAACTAATTGAATTCTAGGATGAAGTGATGATGGCTGGGCATTATCTGTAAAGCCTGTAGCTGAAATAGTTAAATCGCATTAGATTGCAAGAAAACATATTGCGACCTATTATTATCAAACTTTAACAGAAAAGATTACATATAACGCTTAGAAATACAAAGACATAAAATGTACCGAAAATACCTTTAGTCTCTACTTTTTGTGGATTACTGATCTTGACATGAAGGTATCTACAAGAATCACCATATGGGCAAGAATTCTTGAAACCAAAATACAAGATAACACATATAAGCCAAGCAAATCAAAACAATAACAACATGAACTTGAAAATATTGAAAAATGAAAGGAACAAAAGTTAAATAATTTTTCAATAAAACTTCCTAAAATCCATATAGACCTCCACTATAGTTTAATAAGAATTATCAAAACCTAAAATGCATTGGACAGAGATTTGCCTCTACTTTCAATTAGGACATTGACTGTCATTAGACCAAACCCCTGAAAATTTTTAAAATTCTTTTTTTTTTTTTTCAGATGCACAAAATTAAACCAAACCCCTTCCCACTCGGGTCAAAACCATATTCAATCTCAAAAGATTCAATCAGGAGAACCAAATGAACTTAATACCACCCACAAGCAACATAAAACTCCTGAACTTTTAAGAAGCATTGAAGATGTTCCCAAAATCCTAATAGACCTCATTTAGATTCATAAAATCTATCAAAAACCTCCATTACAATGCATGGAGATCCGCCAACAAATTCTAAATCAGGAGACTAACCATAATTGTACCAAACCTCAAAACATTTTTTCTAGAGAAATAGAACCAAACTCACAAATTTAACCAATTCCTTATCCTCCCTAATATCATCTCAATTCCATCTACATACCTCCCAACAACTCCGACAGATACACCAAGCTTCAATCCGCTACTACCCACAATGCCAAGGCAACATTTTTTATTCTTTAAAACTTACAATATATAAATGAAACTCCTCTCCTCCCTAATATTATCAAGATTCCATCTCAAAACCTCATATACAACCACAAAAGATCCAATAACCTAAACTGAAAATATCCATGTAACAATGCAATCAAATCCCACCCTTCTCTTCCAACTTCAAGCTGGTTTAAGCACAAATTAATGAATTCCACCAATATGTACACAACCTAACAATTCACAAACCTGGATAAACATCAATTAACAAATAAAACTAACAAATTTGATCTGAACTCTTTGCCACCTTAAAGGACAATTGCAACTAGCCCTGACCAACCAATGAACCCAGACATACATAAACAAATAAATAACTACAATCAATTTAAAGACACTCCTTTCACCAGAAATTACCATCTTCACGCCATTCAACACCTTCATGACAATTGGGCTCATAAGCATTTAGCCCTCCTTCCACACAAGTCTGTTTTAAGCGTGCATTCTACCAATATGTACCAACCTAACAACTCAAAATCCCAGATACACGCCACTAACAGGATGATAATAATAATAATAAAACGTACAAATTTAAAGCAAACTCTCTGCGGAATGTACAATTTTAAAGAGCCACATAAAATAACAAATAAACATATGAAGAAATAAATATGAAAAAAGAAAAAGAATAAGCCACACACCGTTTTGGTGAAGAGGTTACAGATGCCCTTCTTCCCTTCAGGGAAAGACTGGTGGGTGGCTGCAGAGGAAGAAAGCGAGGCATAATATCGAATCGGTGAGCATAAGAATGAATGAATAAGTAGATAAATTTCATTAAATAATTAATTAAAAAGAAAAGTTGAAAGGAGGGTACCTAAGGGAGAGAGAGAATCGTACCAAAGAGACTTCGCACGGAGGTGTTGAACGCCCTGAAGATGGCGTTTTCTGGCGAAAGGGGTGTCTTGGAATTGCTTGTCACAGTAGTCGCAGTAGTACTTTCCAACTACCATTTCTCTCTTTTCCTCTTCTTCTTCCTCCTCTCTGAGGGCTTCCTCTTTCTCTCTTTTCAGTTACGTCAGGCCTTGGGTTGAAATATTTTTATAGTTTTATTTAAGAATCTATAAAAAAAAAATGAAAAAAGATAAAATAACCTAAAAAATGTTTTAGAAAAAAGGAAACTTCGAAAAAATAGCATAAAATTCTGAAAAATAAAATTAAATACATATCAAAAATTAAAAATAAAATAATCTCAAAATTTTAAAATAATTCATCAAGAATTTAAGTAGGTTTTTGATCCAATCTATTAAATTAGGATTAACTTATTCAAGTTTAAATTTATAAAAAATTTTGGGTTTAGATTTTATTCATTTGAGTATTAAATTTTTTGTTTCGATATGATTTATTAAATTTAATTCGACTTCAAACTTATTTTAAATCTGCCCCTATAATTTAAAAAATATAAAATCATCTTTACAATTTTAAAAATTTATAAATATATCTCACCAAATAAAAGATAACTAATTTAAAGAATAATAAAATATCATTCTAATTTATATCAATATTATTTTATGCAAACAAAAATATAAATAATAAACAATAAATATTTATATATATAATATAATTAATTTTAAAAAAATTTAAAATATAATTAGACAAATTTAATAATTTCATTGATTATATATATAAAATAATTAATTTTAAATACATAATATTTAAATCTATTTCAAATTTATTTTATTTTAAATAAAAAACAAATTAAGAAACATTATCAAAATAAAACATTGACATAAATTAACAAATATTATACTTTTTAACCCAAACAATAGACTGGAAATTTGTTTAACCCAACACTCATTTTTTGACTCGACCCCATTGACAATCCTAATTTTAAGTTGATCTTTGATTGAATATTTATTGGCAATAACAGATGGCAAATCCATTATATGTACTAACACATATTCGCATTGTTGAAAGCAGCTTAAATTGAATTTGATCTTAGAGGAAGAGCAAAATGCCTAAATCAGATCAGACGACGAAGATCCTTCCTAGGCCTTAATCATCATTAAATTTATCCAAGACTAAATTAAATGATATAGAGCATAACATTAAGATAAACAGTTTGATCTTTTCGTGGTGACTCTTTGAACGTCACAAATATTATCAAGTACAATAACAAGGTGACATTGAAATACCCATACTCAGGTTTAATTTGGGGTTTGTTTCCACTAGTAGCATGATTCTAAATTTGCTTTTACATAACAGCAGTGATGATGATAACAAGGTAATAGTCATACAATAATAGCATAAAGACATGGAAGAAATGGGGGCAAGACAGATAGCATACAATAGATAGAAAGGAGTTACAAAGTACAAACATTTAAGGGTTCTTCTTCCATTCATGAAAAACCAACACACTCTTTGTGTTAGCTTTGGTTACATTTCCCTTCTTATCATCTCTGAAGTCATAATCCAAGAGACGGGCATTGCTTTCTGGCATGTTCTGGTATCAGTTTCACCAAGATTTCCATGGGGACACCCTTAAGTTCTGGTGGAGAGAGTGCAGCAGAGGCATATCAAGAATGGTTCATTGTTTAATAATATGTATTGTGATAGGAGGTGTGAAAAGGAAATTGCTTTGGGTGATTACATACCATGAGATTTGAAGTTAAACAATGGAGGAAGGAAACGCCCATTAGGCAACCGAGTGTTTGGGTTGCGTAGCTCATCAAAGAATGGATGGATCAAAGCATCTAACTGCAGTATCAATAAAATTCTGTCAGATATTAGCTGCATTTAAGATTCAGAAACAAACAATTTGCATATATATATATATCCACCTCTCTAGGCAAACAAGTCCCAAACAAACCTTATTCCAATTAAAACTAGTGTTATCTCCAAGCATTATTCTATATACATATGACTGCATCATGGTTCCCACTAACATATGAACAAACTAATTACAATCTTTTCTAATAAAAATTCAGAATGATAGAGCCCAACTCATGTCACAACTCGTTTGCCCACCACATTCATGAACAGCATCATGGAAGACAATTGCACATGGTAAAAGGGAAGGCACATGATTCACTAATAGGTGCTTCTATGGAGCACATAAGAGAAATGAGAAATATATTTTTATTTCCTTTTTTCCCTTTTTTTCATGATACTTACAGCAGTGCAACGCAGGTTGGGAGAGTATTGTAGCAATCTTGAGACCAGATCAACAGCTTCAGGAGGCATGCGTTTGGGGAATATCTAGTGAAAAGGAATTAGCCAAATATTGTTATGTGATAAAAGACTAGGGAAAAGATAACATAACGGTTACTTTTTTAATCCACCACACAACTTAGATAGATAATTCCCAATACCTTGTGCCATGGGTGAGCTTTAATCTGAGGGAACTTAAACTCAGTATAGTTTGGATTCATGCATTTTATTTCCTCCCTGGTAGGAGTACCCAACACCTGCAAGAAAATTACATTGTATGTGGCATTAGGGACTAGTAAATTTAAGAGGAATCAGACAACATCTTCCTTTTAACACAAGAAGCAGCATGATTATCAAATCAATAGGAATAATACAGCAATTAAAACAAGAAGATAAGCATTGCCATTTGCCCAATTCTAAAGCCAAGAAAGGATATCTTCCAACTGACTACCAACAAGCTAAAATATCTAGAACACTCGCAGATTCAGAGCAGGTAAAATATTGCACAACTCCCTAATTCTACCCTCAGTCAGTACATCAGCAAAAAAACAAATTTAAAAAAAATTTGTCATCTTAACAGCAAAATATATTAGGACAATACGAAATGATTCACTGCAAGTATTTAGATACACTTATATTAATTAAGCTAATTCTTACCTTGATTATCTCAACAAGTTGGTCAACTCCACTATCGCCAGGAAAGAGAGGCTGGAAACAATGTAAATTAAATTCATTAGTTATAAAGATATTGAGTTCACAGAAGTTCAATGAACCTTTAGTACAAGTTCCTACCTTTCCAAGCAATAGCTCAGCCACAACACAGCCAGCAGACCATATATCAATGGCCGTGGTGTACTCGGTTGCACCAAATATGAGCTCAGGTGCTCTATAATACCTGGAGCAGATATAAGATATATTTGGTTCGCCTTTCAGCTGTCAAACATCATGCAAAATTAGTATTAGCAGACCTTCCAATCAAACCAGATGAGAGATGATTTCAGGTGGACATTATACACAAAAACAAGACTCAGGGCATACCAAGATTTTTGCACTTCCAAAATCACATAGTTTAACCTGGTGAGTATGTGGATTTACCTGCACCACATAAACAGAACCATAAATTAACACAAAAGTAAATAGAATTGATGCTTAAAATAAATGTCCATACTTATATTTATTATTAGAAAATAGACCATATTTACATAAAAAACAAGTTGTCTCCTGCCAATATAATCAATCCAATCAAAGATAGATAGATAACTGCATAAACATACCAAAAGATTTTGAGGTTTAATGTCCCGATGACACACTCCAATACTGCGATGAATGTAAGACAAAGCCCTAAAGATCTGCCAAGCAACAAAAATATATAGATGTCTCAAAAATTAATTTTTACAGAAACATATTAATCAAAAAATATTGATCAAAATTGGCTTTCATCGACCAAGCAGAACTGAAGAATAACAAAATATATATCTATATATATATTAAGAAAATATAATAATAATAATTTTCATAATTCGTAGAGAACCAAATACATATAATCAACCTATACCTGATAAGCATAAAGTTTCACATATATCATTGGCATCCTCTGGCTCAACTTGTTGAAGTGTTTGATCACACGATGAACAGTTTCAGGAACATACTCAAGAACCAGATTAAGATAAAGTTCTTCCTTTTCAGTTGTTGAAAAGAAGCAATGCTTCAAAGAGACCACATTTGGATGGTCAAGGAGACGCATAGTTTGGAGCTCACGATTTTTGTACCTCTTATCCTGAAGAACCTTCTTTATTGCCACAGTCTCACCTGTCTCTAAACACTTGGCCTAAATCAGAAAAGCAAGATAAGAGGAGTAGTTAGTAACTAATTCAGTTAAAAAAGTATTAAGCACTTCACTTGCCAGTACATAACATGCCAGTTATAAAACATGCTTACCTGGAAGACAACTCCAAATGATCCTTGTCCAACAATGCGCTCAGCCATGTAACTAATTGTCTAGCATTTTGAGCAGATGCAATCAATTAGAGGAAAACAATTAATACAACAAAATTCAAATAGATGAAGCTTTCATGACAGTAAATAATTGTTAAAAAACCTAAAAACTTATCTAGCATGGTTTCATACATATAATCAAGAACAGTAACGCCTAAGGAAGAAATTCCATGCCAAATCAAGTATTAACAAACATTGTACACTTTTTTTTAGAGAACATGACCTAATATAGCACAAATTGCACGAAGCTATACAAGTTAACAATATGTCAGCATCACCAACTACAAATATAAGTACACTGTAACTGATCACTCTGAAATAATAACAATGAATGACCAAAACAGTACCAAGAGGTATGCCTTGACAAATCAAAACCATGTAACAATCCAAGAGAAAAATAAAGGATAAAGCAAAAAAGCTATACCTGTTTAGGCTGACCATTTCTACCACCAATGGTTGTGACTATTATATGACCTGTCTCGGTCCCACTACCATCAACAACTGTGGCTTCCATTTCCTACAAATTTAAGCCAACATATGAGTACCAATGGCTATATTTGACAACAGTTATTTTTATGACATGGGAAAAAATAACAAGAGAAAACAAAACAGTGAAATATATACCTTGTCATCCCTAATTTTCATGTCATTCATCTCCTCAGGTAGTTTATCAACACCACCAGGGTGGCCTCTAGATTCTCTCAAGCAAGAAGTAGGTGCCACGCCCACTGAAGCCATTTACTGGACATAAACGGGTGTTATATCTCGTTACTTTTTCAATTAAATGATACCACGTGTTTACCTGCAGTAAAAATACAATAATTAAGACAACTGAGACAATTTATATTACATAGGCTACATAACACGCTAATATATCTCTATAACATCAGTTTCCAAAATTTTAAGCTAATTAACCAATCAATAATCTAAAACTATTAAAAATCCTACAGATGAAAACATTTCCACTCATAACGTTACATAAAAAATGATCACTCAAAAGAGCACGGATTATCAACATGGAGCACGAAATTTGAAGAAATATCTAAACACCCTACTTTATATACCGGCTTGATATTTTTCTTACTAATTTACATAAAAAACCAGATCTAAAATCACTGTGAACTCCTTGTACTGAAAAATTGAAACTTTTTCCATTCCACTTTCAGCTTTGCTTTCTTTCTGACAATCATCTAACTTATAGCAGGAAATCTCTTTTAAACTATTGTATGAGTCCATTAACTTACAGCACTGAATCTTTGCTTGATTTAAATTTCGTTCCCATAAGACTTACCCAAACATACCCACACTGTTATGTTAATTAGCTTTTGCGATCCACCTACACAGACTCAAACATAATTATTACTAGAGTCAATCCACCTAACCTAACAGAATTAACCCCACATCTTGACAAGAAAGCGAGAACAATAAAATTTCCTTCATCAATCGTCATATACCAAAAACCTTAAAAGCTTACAACAGAATTTGCTAAAAGAAACAAAAAAAAAAAAAAAAAAAAACACTTTAATGCACATCCTATTGAAAGAACAGCCTTCACGCCTACTCAGAATACCAAAATACTTCCAAAATCCATATAAAATAGACTCCGTCTTCAAAAACATTAAAATAAAAGATTTTAAGCAAGCAGACAACAATATTTACATACATAATCAATGACATTTCCATGCTACCTTAAAACAATCGCAGAAGGTTACTAGAATTACTGGTTTCTCAATACCCATATTGGCATCTTGGTAACATCCAGCATCATATCGGTAAAATCAACACAAAAATAGTAACAAAAATGTAATTTATATAGAATCATTCCAGTAACATATAAAAAGCATGTTAAAAAATGTAACATTTTTACAGGCCTAGTATCAAACCCACAGAGGAATTTTTATTTCTTAGGCAAAAAACGAAGGAACATACCACCAATTATCAAAACAAAAACAAACTTTAAAAGATCTAAGACAAAGCAAACCAAAACCTAATTCACAAGATTAAGAATAAAAAATCCATTAAAATTTCAACCAAATTTGACCCAAAAAGATAATCCACAGATCCAAATCAACATACCAAAAAAACCCGATCCAAATCCCAGAAACCCATCTCACGAAACACGAAACAAACCCAGGAACAAATTTTAAAAATTAAAAAAAAAATTGCAAAACAAGAGATTAAAAAGGAGATTTTTACCGATCAACTAGATAAATTGGTAGATCGAAAAGGGACCCACGAAGCGACGCCGTATGAAAAACCGGAGGCTATAGACGATGGCACAAACGTCGGAGAGAAACGATATTGTGCATGCTAAAAATACAATTTGGCTTCTCTGGCTGCTTTTGCTTTTATTTTTCCATTTCTAGTTTTTGTTTTGTTTTATTTTTATTTTTATATTTTATTTGAATGTTTGTGGTCTGCTGTCAGCTACGCTGAGCTGGGGAGAATAAAAAAGAAAAAAAATTAAAAAATTAATTTATATTAAAATAAATTATTTGAAATAATAAAAAAATTCATAGAATAATGGCAATTTTTTATTGGTTTGGTTATATTTTCTACTTTTTTATGTATTTCTGTCGTTTGACCATTCAAAGTTACTTTAATTGTTTTGAAATTTTTTAGAGAGTGTGAGAAATTAAATATTATTGTTAATGATTGGAGCAACCAACTGCCCAGGCACCTGGTCTTGAGGAAAATTTTTAAATAATTTTACTAACTTTTTCCTGATTTTTGACTAAAATATGTAGAAATGCCTTCAATTTTGCTAGTGGTATTCCTCATGAATTAAACGGATTTTGACCTCTTCTATCATTTTTTTAAAGGGTGGTTTTGTCAATTAAAAGTTGATTATATTATTTAAATATATAAACAAAGACCCAAAAATATGTATTCATAATATTATTAATATTCATTCACTTACCTTTCAAACAATAAATGAAACACATGAAATAAGTTAAAGGAGATGTTTAGTGGTTGATGAGGGTAAAATTGTCTTCTCATAAAAGAGGAATCAATTTTGTCAAAAGAAGTGTACAAAATCAAAGTTGAAAATATATGTGGTGGGGTTTGATGAGGGTAAACATTGTTTTCATACAAAGGACTGCTCAATATTGTCAAAAGGAGTATCCAAAAACAGTAGTTGAAATAGTTGAAAATGTTGGCATAAGAATCATGAAGAAAAGAATGCAATACAAATTCATTATAATGTAACATCATTAACAAGGAAATTTCTAAAGATAAAAGTGCAGGAGACATAAGGCGTTAATAAGTCAGCGACATTAGAGAAAGGATGCGACCTTGCCTCAATCTAATCCGAATGGAGAATCAACACGAAGGAAACATAATTAGACCCAACTTCATAAACAAATAATAAATAGATTTCCATAATGAGAATGTTACTTGTCAGGGAAGGAATTAGGACTAACGAGTAGTGCATTTGATGGTGGTTAGATTTAGTGTAAGAAAGTAAAGATAAAGTAAGATTTTCAATATGATTCGACTAATAATTCAAGAGTTTATGCCCATAATTCTGTTATTAACTTATTTAGAGAGAAAATAACAAAGTTATAATACGAATATTATAAGCTATGGGTGCTTGTTCAATGCCCTTACTCTCTATTGAACTTTAATTTTGTAGGAAGAGAGGCTAGGGCCACAAGTATAATTGAATAAGTAAAGTGTGTATTCACAACTCTTGACAAAGGTCATTGTTAGATGAATATGAGCTTCTAATAGAGTGGGAGAATAATTGTAATTGAATTGTAACAGTTGAAATCAGAGAAAATAATTCCACAATAATAGGAAATTATTATTTAATGTCGAACGAATTACAAAAATTGTGGCCAATATCAATTCTTATTCTATTTGTTGCTTCTAGACAAAATGGTTACCATTTGTATCTTGAATCAACCCACAAGTTGGCAATGATTTTATCAATTGTTTGTTCACTATTCCATAGGTGTCAAATTTATGAGTTTGACTAAGGAGAAGTTTTGACTAGATAACAATTATCTTATAGCTTTTAAAATATGAGCACGACTTTAGAAACTCTTTGTTTTTCTACATGAATGAACAACATGTAGATCCTTGTTTACTCCATGACCTCTACCATTGATGTAAAATCAAAATCGACATCTCAGCCATTGCCAAGGAATATTAGCTTGGTGTTTATGGTACGTTACAAAAATGAAGTCTTCATTTTGAGCATTATAATATATCACACGCAAAAGTTGTGTGTTTGTCGATTCAATTTAGATATTATGGATGTCTTTTTTTTATTACATTTCTTACATGTTAGAATGAAGAAGCATTTCATTGAGTTATCTCAAATGATAGAGATTGTTTAATGCACATTTTAAATGTGTCATAAAAAACCTATGACCCTTATGTAGGTCATCATTTTTGCCTTAAACATCTTCAACCTTCTCCGAAAAACCTAGTCTAGGGCTCAGCCCCAGTGAGGTTATGCCTAAGAAATAATAAGTGGACAAGAATGCTTATTCAAGAAATATAGGTATTGTATTGATTGATATAAGTGGTGCAAATATTTGGGATGGTGATACTATTATATATTATTACTATACATATTTTTTTTCCACTATTGAAAATCATAAATAATAAATTATTTTCTTTAATATTTAATAGTTTCACACATGATCTTATTGAAAATATGTGTTCTACAAAAGCTTAAAACATGAATATAATAAATTACTGAAAAGCATTGTACAGTATACTTACAAATATTGTATTTATTGATTCATAATAATATCTGATACATAAATAATACTATACAACATATACATGAAAACTATACAAAGCATGCGAGCTAAAATACATGTTATCTGATTAAAATTGAATCATATCCACAACTGTTTGACATCCTAACTCAGCAGCTAAAACATTTGACTTACAAGAAAAGGGGAAACTTTGGGAAATGAGTAATCAGTCACTCAATACGTATCTTTTATCTCTACCCACAAACAAATTTCCTTTTCTTATTAACTTTTGTGACTTGTCATGCCTTTATTATGATTTTCTTGTCTTATTATCTTACTTATTTTATGATATTTGTTTTGCTACTACTGTTTATCATAATATCTTTGCTTTATTTCATTTTATGCTATGTATGACATGATATGAAGTATGTTGAAACATATCCATATTGAAAATTATGTGTTAGCCTTGAACTTGTTTTCTGAAAATATTTTCTAAAAATTTCTGCTATAATCCGAAGATTCTGTAATGAAGTCATAGTTGGAAGTCTCTTTTTTATGTAAAATGTATATAAAAACTATATCTGAAAACTATTAAGTTGATCATATTGATGAATATAGAGATTTGATACCCTAATTATGTGGTTTATCCATACTAATCATGATCAGTAAGCTAAAAATATACTATTATACTGATACTCGATCAGTAAGCTAAAAATTTAATGATCAACAAGTTGAAAACATAATTTATACTAATGCACGGTTAGTAAACTGAAATTTGATCTTGTAGGTGCCCCTATGTATCTACGTGCAAGATAATGTATGAAACATCAGCTTTTTACTTTAAAATGCATGCATTTAAATCACTTGATCTTTTTTTAAAAACTTTACTTTGGCATATCATGTCATATAAATGCTCATCATGTATAATATTTTATTATATTCTTTTTTTATTAGGTTTTTCATACTTGTGTAAGTCTCTAATTCTAATTTTGTAACTTTTACATATTGCACAATCATACACATTTATAACACAAGGTTGTGCATTTTCACAAGGTCGTGGTCTTACATCGCACGGACCTGTAGAGCTATCATATAACACAGTCATGACCTTATATGCATGGTCCTGCTAAACTAGTGTAGATTCACGACCATGACCCTAGTCAAATGATCGTGTCCCTACAAGACATTATCATCTTGGCTTTAGTTATGTATACACATACACGACCATGATGCAGCAAAAATACAAGTATATGAGTGTGTGTTTATTAGGTGCATGTATCATGCTTTGCTTTTGTAAAATCAGGTTTGGAATTACAAATCCATACCCAAACTCAACCAAAACACATCCAAGCTTATTCAATCAATTTCATAAGCTTAACATATTACTTAAGCACATATTTATTTCATCAATAACATTAAAACTCAATAAAACACTTAACAAAACCCTATAATGCATCAAACTTAAACATACATATATATATAAGCATGTTTCTAGTCATCTAAAACTTTCTTAAATCTTTATCTCATATTTTCATGCTATTTAATCATAAAACATTTTTCAGTCATCATCTCATCTCAAGAGAAGGGGAAAACATACATAAGAAGACAAAGAGAAAAAGGTAAAAGACACTTACCTTTTGGCTATGGATGCTCTCTTTCTCTCTAACTCTTGTTTAATCTCTAGTGTAATTGCTTGCTCTTGAATGTTATCCCTTTATTCTTTAGTTACGGTTCTTTGACAAGGAATGAAAATTTTGGGTAAATTTATCTGATAAATATGAAAAAGTTGTTTTATATAACTGCATTGGGACTAAGAGACAAGCTTACTACTAAAGATTTTTCCTATGTATGTGTATTGAAAGGGTATGTCTCAAAGACAAGGTTTTATTTTATGAAATAATTAAAGGCAACCCACCTATATAAAAAATAATATAGAAGACTAGAAGAGCAAATATTTTATCTAATTAGCAAGTTTTGGAAGGTGAGTGGGTTTTTACTGATGTGTTAGAAGCGAATCTAATTTCCTAACAAGTGTACTAGTTTCAAGTAATATAACAAGAGTACTAAAAGTTGTCGAATCCATGAGATTGTATAAACAAATACCTAAATGACATTACCTCTAACTTTATTTAGATATCAACTTTAATTTGAAAACTTATCTAAAACTAAACTAAACTAAACTATGAATAAAAGCAATTTAAACTAAAACTAAATGCAATTGAGTCAATAGGATAAATACAATGGAAAAAAAAAATGCTAAAACTCTAGGTTTACTAATCAACTTCAAAGTATATTCTTTATATGACTGGCAAAATAATATTATTCAGGTGACAACAAAATTTTCTAATTCAATCAGTATTCTTTTTTAAGCAATATCAATTCTATTTTAATATCTAACAACCTATTATATCTCTATACATATTTAATTAGACAAAAATGCATTATTGATCTATGAAATCCACTAGCTTTCAATAGAAATCAATTATATCTATGACTATTATATGTATTAATTCTTATATCTTTATAATGAATTAATCCATGGCATGTGTTATCTAAGCTTTTATGTAATCTTACCTCTTTGTTTCAATCACACAACAGAGATTTTATTGAAAATTAATTAGATTTCTAACAAACATTAAATTTATAATACACACTCATCTTGAAACAATATATTCTTTAATCACAATAAAGAAATATTATAAATCCATGAACTAGCTAGCCCTAATCTTAGCCTAGAAAGATTAGTTCATCATATTGACAAAATTATCACACAAATTATAGGAATACAAAATAAAAAATAAAAATAAAACCAAGTATGAAGTTTCAAATTTTATTTCACTCTCCCTTGAATCTTCTAAGTACAAATCTGGAATTGATCTAGTTGTAATTTATAAAAGTATATGAAAAACAACCACCTAAATATGCTAAAGGCTTTCTAATTTGTGTCTAAGATGACTCACCCCCAAATTAAGTGAGATTACATTGTATTTATATGCTAGGGTTATGAAAAAGGAGGTCAAAACGCGTAAAACATGTTATGAAATTTTTTTATCCCACTATTACACTGTAACATGTTGCTTCTATAATTTGTTGGATTTTGACATGCTTGAATGTTGTAACACTATGCCATAGTGTATAGCTCATATAATTTTTTTTTGCATCTATAGCATTATAGCATCGAGCTTTTAGAATTTGGATTTACAATCTTCATAAAAGTTATAGCTCTGGATGTCTAGTTTAATTTAGGTTTTGAATCACCTCATTTGGACCTTATAATCTTAAATTATTTCCATGTTAGTCTTCAATGGTCAGACAAACAAATCACCAAGAAGACCTAAATTTGCAACAATAATTAAAGACCCTAACAAACTCAAAATTTTCTCCATAATAGCTTTCTAAGAAGCTAAAATGTCTGCTACAAGTTTGATGAAGACTACTTTTACATTACAGATGTCAAACTTAGTAAAAATCTTGATTTTCCCACTATGGTGAACAATGCTCTCTTTCTCTTTTTGTGTTTTGATCACTTATGCTTCTTTAAAATCAACTCAAATCACTGGTTAGTCCTTTATAAGTATTTTTTGGCTTGATTCCCATTGAATTCACATCAAATTCATCATTTCCTATAAAACCAAAAATGAAAACTCGTGATTTTGAAATATGCATATAATGAGGGTAAAATAGTCAAATTGCCCTTTAAAACTCTATAAATTAACTAAAGAAATACACATGCAATTGATATTTATCATCTAGCTTATGTATGTTTTGCATATGTAATATCCATTGGTATGTCTCAAAGACATTTATGTTATTCCATGTTTATTGTGGTTAATTATGATCATGGAATAAGTTAGGGATTTGATTAAACATAAAATTGGATTTTTAAGCTAACAAATGGTTGTACATGAAAGGCGCACGCCTGTTCATTAGATTTCATGTAGACTAGTGAATAACATGTCATGTATGGAATTTTAAAGTGGCGCATGGTCGTGTATGATGTAGGCGTTTATGGCATAACAGTCCAATAATGTTTGTAAGAAAAACAGATTGTGCAGTATGTAACTCATGTGGTTAAGGTGTCAAATTCTTATCTCAACATAGTTTGATTGACATAAAGGGATGTTTTTCAAAAAAAGTAATAATGTTTTTAAAATGCTTTCACCAGTTTTTAACCCATTTTATATAGATAATGCTTCTTGAGATGAATAGATAGGACAAATGGTGTTCCCAAAATAAGTAAGGCAAGTAATGTCAGTTTCATATAATCTAAATTTGGATTCTAAAGGTGCACTCCTGATGACAAAGTTATAGTGGAATGAGAAGCAAATCTTAAGAAAAAAACAAAGTGTATAAGTTGTGGAAGTAAGTTCACATACTTATGAGGTGAATTTTCATTCACTCCTCCTTATTTAATGTTTTACAAGTAACATGTGATGACAATGGTTGCAATGCAAGGTTAACGAGAATAAAGATATCATAAGGACATTTTAATAATTTTTCATTTGTTATATTTTATAACTTTGAGTTGTAATCAAACTTTAAGATATTTTATGACATTTTACTATATGTATTTATTATGGTATTTATTTTGTAATAGATATTCTTAAACTATTTTTCTGTTAATACATTTTATGGAGGGTATTTTAATAATTTATGTTATTAAGTTTTAATTTCTACAAAATTTAAGTGTAATCATGCTAAATAGGTGAAGTGTCATTGCACTTCTTTTTTAAGGATAGTACTTCAAGATAGGGGTTATAGCGCCCGCTGCCATATGTACTACTATTATTATATTATTCTGAGAAAAAAAATCTTTATTAGTACATACAATAGGGTTCCTACATAATTACTTTATTAGAAAATATGTGCTATGCAGAAAAATATGATGTGATGATATGTTAAAAACCAACTGTACAATATTTTGAATAAAACTCATACTAAATAATCATTATTATATTTACATACGTATATGACTAAAAACATGGGTAAGAACTTGCTCAAGTTGTATATTACTTTCCAACCATCTCGCACTCTAAGCTTTGCTCCCTAACTCAACCTACAAGAAAAGGAAACTAAAGAAGATGAGTGACAAGTCACTTAGTAAGCATCTTCTATCTTTACCTTTGGATAAGTTCTAAGCTAATATATCACTAGCTAGTTGTTGTACTGAGGAATTTAATTAAGTTCTTGATAGCTTAATAGCTTCTTCTAATATAGTTCTAGGTTTTTCTCTATTCTACCATCTTATCTTCTTATATGTCTAGTCGAATAGACTTTACTTAGCAACTACACTAGTAGACTTAACTTAGTCCTTAATTGGTTAAATAAGTTTTCTGTTCTGTTCTAGCCCATCTTTTTATTTCTATTCTACTTTACACCTTGTCATAAGTACGTATAAGAGTATACGTATACAACTTAGCATGAAAAAGAATCTAACTAGAACTAGCTCACCTGGTTTTAGTTTTCCTCTCTTTCTGATATTCATTATTCCACTTTCTTATCTAATTTCTGAGATTTATAGTATTTCCTAGTTCTTTGAAAAGCTTAACTGAATTCTTTTATGTTTTTTCTTACAATGTATATCGTGTAACTAGTTTTTATTATTTTCTGTTTGTAATTTATAATTTACTTCTCTCTTATCTCGTTGTCTGTATTCTAATCCATAATTGTTCTGTATCCTATTTATTGTTCTATTATGATTTATTCTATGAACTTGATTATATTGTTATGTATATGGTATTTTGTACATACTTATATTTATGGCATTACCTATTCTAACTTTGTTGCTAATTATCAGGTTACCTAATAGTTTCTCTATCGTTTTCTACTAATATACATTATTATTTCTTTGTTTTGCTTGTTCTTATGTTGTATATGATATGATATAAAGTATGTTAAAATCATGTCTAATGATGTTGAAAAACGTAGCTAAGCCCTTAGGCCAATGTACTAAAAACGTCTTTCAAAAATTGGTTTTTTTTTCTGAAAAATGTTACTAGAATCTGAAGATCTTAAAATACTAAAAAATTGAATAAAACTATATTTGAAAATTCTAGGTATTCGAAGATACCTACTATATTGTGTAGACTGATGAATATAAGGATTCGACACTTGAACATATGAGTCATCAACTTCTTGACACTAAATTAGTAGGCTGAAATCAAATAACTGACGTACACCAACGTATATATCAATAAGTAATGATGTTGGCTCCTTCTCTAACGGGCGTACAACGCATATATATACATATGTATATGATTAAAAACTCGGGCAAAAACTCGCTCAAACTGTATCCTACTCTTTAGTCATCTCACGCTCCAAGTTTAGCTCTCTAACTCAACTTACAAGAAAAGGAAACTAAAGAGGATGAGTGATAAGTCACTAAGTAAACATCTTTTATCTCTACTCTTGAATAGACTTTAAGTTAATCTATTACTAGCTAATTGCTATACTGAGGAGCTTAACTAAGTTTTTGATAGCCTAATAGCTTCTTCTAATCTAGTTTTAGGTTTTTCTCTATTCTAGCTTCTTATCTTCTCACATGTTAAGTTGAATTGACTTTACTTAGCCTATGACTGGTTTCACAGCTACATTGGCAAACTTAACTTGGTCCTTAACTGGTTAAGTGAGTTTCCTCTTCTATTTTAGCCTATCTTACTATTTCTATTCTGCTTCACACTTCTTCATAAGTACATACATAAGTATATGTATACGACTTAGCATGAAAATGAATCTAGTTAAAACTAGCTCACTTAGTTTTTCTTTCTTTTTGATATTCAGTATCCTACTTTCTTGTCTAATTTCTGAGATCTATAATACTTTCAAGTACTCTGAAGAGCTTAACTGAATTCTTTTAAGGATTTAAATACAACGTATATCGTGTAGTTAGTTTCTATTATTTTATGTTTGTAATTTATGATTTACTTCTCTTTTATCTTGCTGTCTGTATTCTGATTCATAACTATTTTGTTTCCTATTTACTGTTTTGCTATGACTTATTCTATAAACTTGCTTATCTTGTTATGTATATGGTGTTTTGTATGTACTTATATTTATGACATTACATATTTTGACTTTATTGCTAATTATCAGGCTATCTGATAGTTTTTATATCGTTTTCTACTGGTATACATTAAAGTGTCTTTATTTTGCTTATTCTTATACTATATATAACAAGATATAAAGTATGTTAAAATCATGTTGAAAATTGTAGTTGGGCCCTTGGGTCGGTTTACTGAAAACGTCTTTTAAAAACTACTTTTTATTTCTAAAAATACTACTAAGACCTGAAAATCCTAAAATATTAAAAAGTTGAATAAAATTGTATCTAAAAAATCTAGGTATCTGAATATGCCTACTATGTTGTGCAGATTGATGAATACAGAGATTCAGCACTCGACCATGTGTGTCATCAATTTCTTGACACTATATCAGTAAGCTGAAATCAAATAACTGATGTACACTAACACATATATCAATAAGCACTAATGATGGCTCTCTCTCTAATGAGTATACAACTGACCCTTTCACAATTGCAATCGTACATGGTTTGCATACACGATTGACCTTGCTAAAACAAGACTGCATGGGCATATGTCTATCAGGTGTATGGGCATGTATCATACTCTGTTTTGATAACCATGGCTAAAACATGTAAAATCATGTATAATCTCAACCCAAATCTTTATCAAACTTCAAATAAAATTATTCTAACATATATTCATGTAAAATACATTACTATGAACATATTTTCTTCATCAATAACAATCAAATACAACCTAACATGTTTCTAAACTCTTAAAACACACATACATGCATCAAGGGAAATTAAGCATGCTTCTATCTCCAAATCTCTCTTCTATTTCATTGTCATCATCATATAATCATGATAATAAACTGGAAACATGCTTACAATAATGAATAATCTATCTAAAAGACTATATCTTCTGAAAATACAGAAAGAGGTAAGGAAATACTTACCTGGAGTTGCTAATGACTTCAATCTTTCTATCTCAAGTTGAATCTTAGCTAGATTAGCTATAAAAAGCTGGTTAGTTTCTCTCTTAATTTGGTTAAGGTTAGTTGAAGAGAAATTAAGAGAAAATAGGTGAGAAAACTAATTAAAACGGGTCGAGGAAAAATGCAACTTTATATATCATTAGACATGTACGAGCGTGCATAGTTAGATGCATGGGCGGGCATGACAAAAAAGGGATGCATAAGCGTGTGGCTAGAGACACACAATTGTGCTCTTTCCACAAACTATATATAAAACCTTCAAAAAGATTGTTCTACCCTCCTCACTTATTGAGGTTGATCTCTAACTGAAAAATATCTCTTCTAACCCCGATTCAAGGCCTAAAAGCCTTGAGATGTTATAAATTTAGAAGCGATAAGTACTTGTTTGATGCCCTAAGCCTCTGTAAAACATTAAATTTATATATAAAAAAAAAGGTTAGAGTCATTAGTATAATTGAATAACTAAAGTGGTGAATAATGACTTCAACATAGGTCATTTATCATATGAATTTGCATTGTTGATATGGTGAAAGAATAATGTATTTTAATTATTATTTTTGAAGTCATAAGAAGTGGTTCCAAAATAATGAAAAATGGTTAATTAATGTTGAGTGAATTACAAAAATTGTAGTAATTGTTAATTCTTAAATCTCTTTGTCGCATCTAGATGGAATGGTTCTCATTCGTAACTTGAATCAACTTGGAAGTTAGCAACAAAACTATCAATTGCCTACTAATTATCTTCTAAATATTGAATATGTGAGTTTAACCCACCAAAAGTTTTGGCTATATAACAATACTAATCTATGTTTTATGTAAGGACAAACTTTTTTTTACTATTGGTCCAATACGTCTCACAAAATAGGATTTATTTAGAGAGTGCTACCTAAAGATTCGATTATCTCATTTATATTATCTAATTCTTTATTTTTGATAAATTTGGAGCATCAAAATGAGCATAGTCATATTAAGATGAATATATCTATCCAAATAAAAGTCTAACTATTAAAAAGAAAAAAAAAATCAAATAAATCTTGTAAATAAAGGTGTTAACTAGTTGGATCTGGTTTAATCTTATCAGGTCCACCAAACCTAAAAGTCAGACTGGGCTGCGATTTGTTAACCACAAGCCTTCAAGTTGGATTGGTTCAAAATTTTTTAAGGCCCAAGGCACATTTCAAGTCTTAGGACAATGACTTTGTGAGTTTTTAACGGACTGACCTATAAACAATAACAATCGACTTATTACTATTCATTATTATATATTTTTAAAATTATAATATATATTATAATTAATTTTTAAATTTAAAATTAAAAAATGGATATCCATTAGATCGAGTAAAGCCAACCCAACCTATAGGTCTAATCTTAAAATCTGCATCACTACAATCTAACTCAACCCCTTTGACTAAGGTTAAAGTTGAATAAATCAAACTCAAGACAAATAAACCATCATTTTAAATTAAAAATATTTTAAAAATGAATAATAAAAATTAATTTAATTAATTAATTTTATAATTTAACAATATAAAAAACTAAATATATTATAAACATAGATAATATTTTAAAAAATATTCAAAACAAAATAGTAAATAATCTTTTAAGATATTAAATAAAATAACATCTCAATATTCTTTTACTATTATCAACTAAATTCAATATATATATATATACATATGTGTGTGTGTGAGAGAATTTTATCTAATTTATTAATAATTTATTCCGTTGTATTACTAGCTTGATAAATCTTTACACAAATTTACATTACACATACTTGAGTTCAACACCTCCTCACTCATAAATATATGTCAGAAGTAGCCGGAAGAATTGAAAGAAGTAGCCACCAAACTGTTAGAAATAGCTGAAAATTGGAAGAAGCAGCTGAAAAATTTGACAATGCAGCCACAAACTTTGACAAGAAAAATTAGGCACCCACCATGCATTAAATGGAAGGTGGTTGGGCGGCAAAATGGATGTCCTATAAATTGGCCTTCCTTGCTTCATTTCCTTGCATCCAAATATTCTTCTCCTTTTCAAAT
The DNA here is from genome assembly GCA_026122585.1 of Anacardium occidentale. Taxonomy (NCBI): domain Eukaryota; kingdom Viridiplantae; phylum Streptophyta; class Magnoliopsida; order Sapindales; family Anacardiaceae; genus Anacardium; species Anacardium occidentale. Next base: position 937,108 of record JAJEJH010000219.1, read on the forward strand.
TTGAGAGAAAAATTAGAGTGTTTGTTCTTATTATAACAAGAGCGGTTGTAATTCTCGATTTTTTTTATAGTGATATTCTTCTATTTTATCTGTGATTTTTACCCTAATTTATCTAGGGGTTTTTCACGTAAAATTTGTGTGTCATTTATTCTCAAATTTATTAGTCGCAATCTTGCTCTATTCGATCACTTATTTCGTAACAATATAAGCCAAAGAAGATGATGTTATCCATGGAAAGATTGCCATCCACATTGTTGCAACTAAGAAACAAAGAATAGTACCATAAATCTGAATAATAGAAAGAGAACATAACTGACAGTCTCCATTTGAACAAGAGACTTTGATGTTCTTTAATACAAAGATTTTCATCCTTTATTACTGTAAAAAGTGATAACTACAACCAGTAATAAATTACAAATAAAAAATGGAAGCGAGAAAATAATGATGCTGTTAAATTCACCGGGACACTTTCACCTAAACTGAGCCCTTAAGTGAAGTATCATGCCACGAATCCTTAGGGTCAAAGAATCCAGCTGGTTGAGTCCCGGGCTTCCTGGGCCATACAAAAGGAACTTCTTAGGTTGAAGCAAATTAGCATTCACCACCTGTTCCTCTCTAACTACATCATCTGGATGTGGCAATATAATAACTCCAGCTTCAGACTCAGGTATAAAAATGGTGAGAGAACAAGTTCAACAAAAAAGGCTTTCAGTAAAATAGTCAAATTATTTATAACGAAACAAATTGACTAATTAATTCTACTGCACAATGACTAACCGGCATCAGCAGCATCAGAATCTCCAGTAGCCACAAATTCAGCTGCCTGGCTCAAGGCCCTTTGGACCTGAAGATTTAAGAGATGATTTGGGCAGTCCTGCACTTAATATAGGTTCTTTGTCAGCAGGACGGAGATTTTCTACTGCGAGAGTAGTCATACTAGAACCACTCAGCAGAGGAGCTGAAGTGGAAGGCACATCTTCAACACCAAGCGCATCTTTTGCAATTTGACCCGTTTCCTTGATTCCGTCATAATTGTATCAGAATCTTCTTTATTGGAAGCTAAAGATCCCGATGTGGCATGTTGAGCCTCCAAGGTTTTTCCAATTGTTTTTGATTCTTCATATTTCAAAATTGGATGTCATACCAGTTGAACCGGAAGGCATTTTCGGAATGCTATAACCATTATTCATTATTATGGTACTTAAGAAAATTATATCACCGAAACATGTATCCTTTTTACTTTTATGCTTAATAGTCTTAACCCCTGCAAAAAAATAAAAAATAAAAATACAGCTGACTGAAATTTTACAGAACACTAAATTTATCTAAAGGAAAAGTTTTGTTAATTTTCAATCTATAAACTGACCCTTGAATTTTCAAAAATAAGCAAATGCTTTTTCCTAAATTTAGAAGATCTTTACCTTCCATAAAGATTCATAATGCTTAGGAAAATTCTCATTAATCTTACTTAAGGTTTGGCTTACATAAAGGTTATGTAAATTTTGTAAGTTGCAAAATTCATAAAAAATCTTCTTCTTCTAAAAATTGGCTATAGAACTCTGATGAAAATTTGGCAATTGCCCATTAGTGTCATAAAATTTGTCGTAAACCTTCTGCAAGACACATCTTCACCCGTTTTTCAAAACAGCCAAGTACACTTTTACTCCCTACTTCTCAACTTAAATTCACTTCTTCCCCAAAACCATCATAAGGAACTCAAAGCAAACCTCCTTAGGTTCAACTGAACTTTCCCTGTTTGTCAATAGAATAGCAAGTAAACTTATAGAGAAAGAAGACCTATAGCAATTGATTCTTAACATTCAAAATAAATTTCACAGTAACATGCCTGGAATTTGACTGATAAAATGCTAGCAGTGTATGCATTTCAATTAATCCTAAACCTTTAAAAAGCCTTGAATTATTTGTAAAGATTTAGCACTCTTGCACCGTGATGTGATCCTGACCAGGCAAACACCAAGAATTCAGCGGTTTTTGGAATCATGGTTCGGTTTCAAGTATACATTGAGAATCGAGTCACTGGAAGAGGAATTTTGAACCGTTCAGGTGTTGAAAGGCTCAAAGAACCTGAGTTATTCAAGTCAAGAAGGATTGGGATTGATCAGGGTCAATTCGGGAAGGGTTCACAGCTGAAAGACCAAATGAAGAAATTTCCAGCAGTCTGGTGCCGAGGCGCTGCAACACAAGCAAAACGGGCAGAATCCAGAAGCTGGGGGCTGCGGCGGAGTGTGGCAAGAGGCAGGCATGTATCTTGATGTTTCTTCACTCTTAAGGACTTGCTTGTAAACCCTAAGCATATAAGGGTTGCTTGGCTTTGTAAAATAACAAGTTGAACAAACTTTTTGTGAAATTTCAACACTTTCGCTCAAGAATTCAACTTAAATCTCTTGATTCAATTGAACTTATCAAGGCTAATCCTTAGGCGTTCTTCAACTGATCAATCGAGCTCTCAATTGTGGCATCGTTTTTATACCAAAGGTTTGATTGAATTTCATTCATTTTGGGTCAAGGTTTTTAAATCTGATTTAGGCTTTCCTGGTTCGATTTCATCTTGTTCGTGGGTTCTTACGCAAGTCATAGGGGTTCACATCACACCGGAGACCTGGTTCACCATGGAAACTTCTATTCTCATTTTCAATAGTACTTAGTGTTCCCAAAAAAAAAAAAAAAAGGGCTACCATTTGCTTCATTCTTAACACTCAAGAATATAAATGTCATGGAACATCATCGTACCCTAAAATATTAAAAGATTAATTTTTTTCAACAAGAATTCTCCTTCATCTATAAGTCTCAATATGCCCATATACAATATCATAGTATCTACAGAATGCTAACAAAACAATTAACAATAAGAGAGGAATATAACAGACCTTTGTTTTTCTCTGTAGAAGACTTACTCTTCTCCTTATCTTCACCTATTTCCCAATCCAGGGACACACTGAAATTAGGCCAAACATTGTTGAGTTCAATAAAAAGCTAACACTAACAAATACACGTAATATAATTATTCCACAAATGAAGACAGTGCAACATTAGTTTAGTAGTCCTATAAGTAAACAAAGCCCACATACCTTCATCATTAGTTGCTAAAATAAAATTTAACAAGAATTACTTAAAGAAAATTACTAACATGTGAACAATAAGCTAAAATGACGAGTGAGACTGGAATGACACTGACAATAAATCAATCAACACCAAAAGTATGCAACTTTACACTTTCAAGTAACTCTAGTCACTAAACAAAACCCATAGCATTTTAACAAGTTATAAGAAGCAAGTAAAGCAAATCATTTAACACCATGTAAGCCACTTGACAAAATAACAAGTCATAATGAAACGTCACATAAGCTATAGAACCACTAACGATATTACAATTTCAAAGTAACCCTACTCACTAAACAAAGCATGCACCACTTATTTATTATTATCTAATCAAATATCAATATAACATAACAATTAACAAGAAGCAAGAAGCAAGTAAACTTAAAATGCGCAACTTCGTGCATTCAAAGTAAACCTAATAACTAAAAGGCCCAAACCAGTGAGACTAACAATGAACAAGAATCAACTAAACTAAATCACTACCTTCTTTCTTCTTTCTCTTCACCTTCGTCTTCCGCTTGTACTTAGCCTTCGGAACAAACCCCTCAACAGCATCAAAAGGCCCAACTCTAACTTCCCCACCCTCCCCTTCACCCTTTTCCTTCTCTCTGATTACCCCCCAACCCCTAAACCTCCTAACCACCTCACTTTCCATGCCATTGTCCAGGCTTTCCATCTTCAAAACTTTATCAATCTTCTTCTCATCCACAACTCTAACCTTTCCTCCCCCAAACTCGCTCCAAGCGTCTTGCTATTCATCAAACAACTTGCTGAGCTATACAAGTACAGCTCTTGGAGGTCGTAAACTTTGTGCTCTTTCAGCGAGATGCAGTACTGCCCTTCGTGTTGCTGAGAATTTGATGACAAAAGTGGGTTCGAGCAGAGTTGGTAGCCATAAAGGTTCGTGATGGTTCTTTCCTTTACTACATCGTTATAGTTTCTCTTGGAAAGAAGATAGCCTACAGTGTAGAAGCCTTCAAGTAGCGAGAGCTGGACCTTATGTATGATGTCATTTAGGTGCTTTGCCATGGCTTGAAACAATGAGTTTAGGTTGGAGAATCGTCGAATTAGGGTTTACGCTAAGGCTTGGGTAGTAGATAGAATCGAAACACAAATTGATGACATCATTTTGATGGCCAAAGTGTATTGGAATGTATTAGCTTGGTTCACTGAACGACTATAGCTAAGAGTGGCGAAGAAGAGATGTTAGTGCAACTTTTGATGTTGGAGATGGGAGGGTTAAATGCACTGAAGATCACTAAATTATGTCTTTATTGCATTTGTAGTCACTAAATTTTAAAACATTAGAAGAAAATCATTGAACTTTGAGTTTTATTTCTTGTCAAGTCATTCCTCAGCTTTCCTATTTGAATTTATAATAGAAACTGACATAGATGTTGACATGACATTAACTAGATGTTGACATGAATGATCATCTGATGTGACGTCCAATTGGCATTCATATTACATTCAAATAACAAAGCTAGAGAGTGACCTAATGGCAAATGAAACTCAAAGTTTAGTGACCATGGTTGTAATTAGTAAAAAACTCAATAATTTTGAGTGCATATAACCACTCTTATAATTTTTTTTCTTTCTCTCTCTTCTAGCTTACTAAAGTGTTAAACTATCATTTTTCTCACTCTACTTTCTTTCCTTTTTCTTTTTTTTTTATCTAAATACAATTGGATTGATTGGTCTATGGATTGAGGATGCCTTTTGCCTTTTGCATCAAACAATATCCCATCACTAACAAGTGAAGTAAAAATAATCACAAAAACTTACTAATTTTTTTTCTATTCAAACAAACTGTAAATGTCTCACTTTCTCTCTCTGTCTTTTTCATGACTGGTGCATAATAATGATTATTGATTATGATTTAATTTTTTTTTGTTTAAACAATTGAAACTTTGTTTCTCTCAGATTTATATATGATCACTCTCGTTCTCTTTGAAACTAAGTGTTTTGAAGGTATAAATATATATACTGTTTTGGTTTCTATTACAATTTTGCCTTATAACTACTTTCAAAAGTTGTTAATTTATTTGTGGAAATACTTCTTTTTAGTGTTCTCATTTATTTGTTGTTTATAAAATTTTTAGTTTGCATTTTCTTAAATTTTGTTTGGTGGCTAAGAGAACGAATAAGAGAAAAAATGAAGTCTCTTTTGTACAAGAAAATCAACTCAAACTTTTCTTGTACTTTTGCTTTTTTTTTTTATTTTGTTTATTCATGAAATTTTTGTTTGGATATCGAGAATGGAGGAAAGTTGAAATGCACTTAAGATTTTAAATTTTTCACTAATTGCAACCGCAGTCACTAAATTTTGAGTTTCTTTTGCCATTAGGTCACTCCTTAGTTTTAATGTAAATGCTGATGTGAATGTTGACCAAATGCCAGATCAGCAAAATATCTAGGTCAACATCTACATTAACTTCTATTACAGATTCAAACAACAAAACTAGAGAATGACTCGACGGTAAACAAAAGTCAAAATTTAATAATTTTCTTTCAATAGTTCAAAATTTAGTGATTGTGAATGCAATAAGGGCATACTTCAATAACCATCAATACGTTTAACCTGAGGTGGGATGGGATAGGACTTTAAGGGGTTCCATTTTTAAAATTTTCAAGTGACTACTTTGACAATTTATAAGAGGCCAAATAACTATTTTCCACCCAATTTTTGAAGAAACAAATTTACACCCACTAAACTTAAAAAATTTAAATTTGCATCCTATCAAAATCAACAATTAATTTTAACTATTAAAGGATATTATCTTATTTTAATCAAATATCATAATAATCATATATTTGGATATAAATACTATTTTTTAAAACTTACAAGGCTAAATAGATTTTTTTTTATTTTGTTTAAGAAATTATCATATCCATCTTATATATTTCAAAAATATATTATACTTAATAATTTATAACATGATATTTATATTCTTAATTTAGTATTTTCTTTGGAGTTATAATTATCACTTTTAAAATTGCTAAAGGGCATATTAAAATTTTAAAAAAATTATACTTGCACACACACATTTTTTTTTTATTTTTTATTGAAATTAACATAAATTAGAGTAAAAATTTGTTTAATAAAATTTTAACAATAAATTATTATTTAGTTTACTGGCAATTTTGTCTTTCCAATAATTTTATAAAAAGTTTAACAAAATTTATTAAGAAATTGAAGAGATTAATAAAACTTTAATTTCTTCAAACTTAACGGATGAAAAATGTATCATTTCATTAAACATTGAGTAGGAAATAGTCATTTGACCCTTTTGAAAATAATTGTCTTCGATAATTGAAGTAATATATATCATTAATAACTTGAATTTGAAAATGAACTCATCCTTAGTGTTGGAGGGCAATATAATGCTATGATGCAATTAGTGGCTTGAACAATATCTAACCACCTTGATCTAGCATGTGAACAGTGTTGAAAAGGGGTTGCAAGCCTCTCACACAACCACTTCTCATCCTTGCATATAGGCACAACAGTGAGATGTCATTGGGCAAACGATTCATAATACTATAACATATAGATGTTAACTTATATCAAACTATTGCTATCCATAATTGAACAACATATGTGTACAATATAACGTGCATGTGAAAATAGTATCAACCAATGATGTGTATAGTATAACTTATGTCATGAAAGTGTCAACTAATAACATATAAATTGTAACTTACATCTTGATAGAGTTAATCATTGATTGCAAAATATAACTCACATTGTACAATGTTAAAAGTTACATACAAACCAATGTTTTTATAATTGGTTTGGATGTTGACCTAGTGAAGAGATTGATCCAAATCAATCGACAATCAAATTAATTAATTAACGATTAGATTAGTAAACTATTTGAATAAATATTTAAAATAAATTTACTAGTCTAATCGATTGATGAAGTGCTGAGGATTGATATGTTACAAATACTGGTCTATTATCTTTAACATTCATACTATGTTGTACCCAAGTTGTTGGTGTTTTCAGCAAGTTTCTTTCTAATCCAAGAAGGCAGCATTGGAGTGTAATAAAATGTATCATGAGGTATATGCATGATGCTTCTAATATGAGACTTAGTTTTGGAAGTGGTGAACCAGTGTTAGTCGGCTATATTGCATTTTGATACAACAGTTTCTATGGATAGCTGCAAATCTACCTTAAGCTACTTGATCACATTCATAGGTGGTGATGGGCTTAGGCAATTAAGTTTACAAAAATATGTTACACAATCTACAATAGAGGTAGAATTCATTGTGACAATCGAAGCTTATAAAAAGTTGGTTGGATGAAGAAGTTTTTCGGAGAGCTTAGTTCCATCAAGCAAGGTATGTTTTATTTTATGACAACCAAAGTGTTATTCATCTTACTAAGAACTCTATATTTTGTGCAAAATTAAAACATAATGACATGAGGTATATTTGAATTAGATATGTACTTGAGAAGAAGTTACTGAGACTAGATAAAGTATAGATCGATGATAACAATTTAGATATGCTAACAAAGACTCTATCAAGGGAAAAGTTCTAGAAGTATTGTTTGATCGTTGGGATGCCAAACTCCTCCACATAGTTGATAAAGAGGAGGTTTGTCGGGTTGGGTTTCCCTCCATGTAAATGATGACCCAAAGTTCACTTATTATAAGTGAAGCCTATGTGGGAGGTTTTATTTCACTTAGAGGAAGGATAAATTAGTCTTTTGGTTGACAAATTAAGTAGGTTGAAATCTCAAGAGAAGTCTATGAAACAAAAAACATGAAGCAATAGATTATTAGTCACCAAAATTAGAGAAAATGGTGTAGAAATTTTCTGGGCAAAAACCATTTTCACCGAGTTTGATCAAGATTAATCAATGGTACGATTGGGTTGAAATTTTAAATGCATATTCATAACTCATTGGTTGTTATTCTGAATGGTAGAGATTAGATTTGGAGTTCAAGAAGGTCATTTTTCAGCCCTAGGACATACCTTTGTTTTGGTGAGATTTTTCCAATAAGTTTTTGAAAACTTGTTACAGTTGCCAAGAATAATTGTTCTTGAAAGGGTTATTAATGTATGCCAGTGGTTCTAATTAGAGAGATTTGTATCAAATACTGTTGATCGTGGAGTTTTTTTATGGACTATGTCCTGTAGTTTTTCCTTTCACATTGAAGAGGTTTCCATATTAAAAATCGCTTGTGTCTTATGTTGCTTGTGTTTGGTTGCTTTCATATTAGTTTTATATTATTCTAACATAGATCAATTTACTTAGTTTCAAAAGATTCACACAAATTGAGAGAATCTGTTCAATTGTGTACTGATCGATTAGGTGAATTTTGATTCGTTTTGTGGTTTTCTGTTGTTTCTCCCATCAATGTGCCAAGGGAAAACAAACCTTAATGAAAGTACTATTGCTAGGAATAAACATATGGATATTGTCATCTTTCACTCAGGTTTTTTTTATGACAAGAAACCTACTCAATAAACCAAATGCATTTCAAAGACATGAAAAAATTTTAAATTCTTCTTATAACCATTCACGGAGTTAGTACTAAATGTTTTTAGGCATGTAAATTTTTTTGTCAAATAATTAACTTTGTGTCCCCATATGATGCTAATGAGAATTGAAAAAATCGGATACTAATTTAATTTAAATTGTTTTTTTATTAATTTTTTATGCTAATCCAATTCTAATTTTTGATGCAATTCTGATTCTAATTTACTATATCATTGTGATGCTAATCCAATTCTAATTTCCAACGCTAATCTGATTCAAATTTATGTTGATGCTAATTTTGAATTTCATTCCTATTCTATTTTGATCCTAATTCGTTGCTAATTTTTAATGTGAATTTGATATTATTTTGATACTAATTTCTTTTCTTGTTCCCATATTAATATTATGAAATTTATATTGAATAATATTAATTCAATTTTTTTAATAAATATATACGAAATATAAGTCTACTAAGAAACTCACAATTTGGCATTGACCAAAAAAAAAAAAAAAAAAAACAAAACTATTACAAATATCACAAAGCAGGCCAATATGAAAACAATACAATAAATTAACAATTCATAATCCTTATGGGGGGTGCGGTTTTGTGTGGGTATCCCAGTTTGTTTGTAGAGGGGGCTAATAAACTCTAAAGTTGTCTCCGGTGTGTTCATAGAGTTGTCTTTGCAACTCTTGACGCATCTCGTCATTCATCGTTGCTCGCATCTCTTCTCTTATTAATGCTTGCATACTCTTTCATTTGTTTTTGTAATTGCTCTGATAAGACTATTTCCCCTTCTAATTATTCGTGCAGAGCTCTTTTGTAGTTACTGTGGTCAAATAAGGTGCCAACGTGGTTGTCTACGTTTCCAAACTGTCTGCTGTGACCAATTCAATGTCCTCTCATCAATGAACGTTCAGAAGGGCATTGAACGGGTTACTATGGCTTTTCACATTTACTTTAATTACTACTATGATGATAACCATACATCACAATAATGGGAAGGTCACCGATATGTTATATTTCTACAAGACATTCTTTCACATTGGTAGATTTGTATTCCTCTTTAGTTGAGCCAGTTTTTGGGAAATCTACTAGAGTTCCAGCAAAAAGGACTAAAACAAAAAACAAATTTTCTATAAAAACCAGTGAACACTCTTAATATAATTCATATGAATTAGTCTTACCAAATGACTGCATTTTCTTTTTCTCACAAAACAACATCAATATAATATCAAAAAGTTTTCGACATCGATCACATTAATAAAAATATTACACAAAACAACCAACAAATATATTACACAAAGCAGCCAACTTTTAGAAAAGTCATCATGTTAATATTTTCACAGAAGACGATCATAATCACACTATTGTTGTTATTAATATTATTTTGCACTTAACTTTAGAAGAAAAAGAGTGCCTAATTGTGAGGTTGCAAAACGTGATCAATAATGGGAGGCTGCTAATGCTCCCAAAATTGATTCTAATATCCCACAATCTCACCCGTAAAATTCCAGAATTATTCAAGTATAAAAATCCTTTCATTTCATGCAATTTTCCCTCTCAAACATAGCATAAATTCAGCTCCAAATAATCACCAATTCAAGCAACCTTCAACACTCAGGCATAACGGATTTCTCCACTAACTTGAGGGTGAACTAAGCATAAAGGAAATTCCACTACCAAGGTTTTTTCACCACCAACTTCCTTTTACTAGAAAATTGGATAAAGGAAATAAAATTCACATGAGACATCAAGCTTCATGGAACCAAAGAAAGCCAAGGCTTTTCTAATTTTTTATTTCAACCAAAAGCTTCTTTTACAATGAAAATGTTGTCTTTTATAGGTATGATACAAACTATGATTAAAAGCAAACTAACCCTAGTTAACCTAAAATATAATACAAATTAAATAAAAGAAAATATTAAAAGATAAATTACAAAAGTATTTAAAGTTGCCTAAATATTAATTACAATGCAAAATTGTAATATAAATAAATCTAAAATATTATATCTTGCATACTTGCATTTTCTCTTGATTAATTTGTCTTGGATTCAAATTTTTGAATCGAATGCTTGATCCGAATTAATTGTTTGAATTCGATCCAGAGAATTGTTGGCATTTGAATCTGTGTTGAAAGTCATTAGAAACTTAAAATCTTCTAGGAGAATGCATTGGAGAAATTCTGAAATCAAAAGCATGCAAATTGGCTTGAGAAGGCTGAAATTGGAAAATTGCAGCAGAATGTAGCCGCTGCGGCATCATGCCGCGGCATGAGCATGCTGCGCGCATGAGTATGCAGCAAGTGTGGTTGCTTGCGTTGCAAGGCAGCGCGCCATGCCTGCTTCTTGCGCACAGGTGCTTCTTGCGGCCTTGCACGCCATACCCTTTTCTTTCTTTGTTTATTTTTGGCCCGATCTTTGTCCGATTCGATTTCTATTTTTGCCATTGGTTTTGTATGAAGCCATTGGATGAATTTTGACTCTTTCGTGTGCCGTTTCTGAATTTTGCAAGTCTCGAGCATGATTTGACGGCCTTAGGAAAATTTATACGAACGGATCCGAAATTTCTTTCGAACCCTCCGATTGAACTCAAATAAACTTAATTTTTTTGTCTTGATAGCTCAAAACGGCTTCAATTTGCTAGAGAGACAATTTGGAGGCACCAAGGCATGAATTGATGATGATGTTTTCGAAATCACAGTTAGAATCGGATTTGGATACATATCATACTCCCTTTGTTGGAGAGGATTTGTCCTCAAATCCAGAACTCCATATTCACTAATCAAATCCTTCTTAAGTTCCTCTTTGGATTCATCGCCAAGCTCTATTACATTTTCCACCTTGGAATCATTCTTCTCCTCATTCACAAGTGGAATAAGAACTTCACAATGCACATCATGTTGTTTATTTACAAGATCAGCCCTGGAATCAACCTTTTCATTAGCCTCATTTTCACTTCCATGCAAGACAATTTCATGTCCAATCTCATCCTCTTCTTTGGCCATCATTGAAGTATCCTTGGACAAGTGGACCTTTTCAGTAGTCTCTTCCTTTTCGGTCACCATCAAAGCATGCTTTGGAAGAAAGTAATTCTTCATTAACTTCTTCATCTTCTCCCAAGATTTGATTCTTTCATTTCCTTCCCAATCTCTTTGTTTCTTTAATCTCTCCCACTATAGAGACAAAGAAGGATGCTCTTTGAGCTTCACAATAGCAACCTTGAACTTTTTCTTATCCGACCACTCCGTAAGGTCACACATCATCTCAAAATCTTTCAACCAATGCAAAAATTTTCTTGGCTCTAACTTTTCAATTTCGGGCACATCCATCTTTGAACTTTTATCACCATTTTCAACTTGGCTTTGGACCAATTGGGAAATTTGTTTAGATACTACATTCACAATCCTCTCAAGGTCATTCAATTTCTCATGCATGTCAACTCTAAAATTTTGAATTTGGTCATCCAACCTTGTTCTTATACTAGCCATGGATATATTTGGATAATATGGGAAGAGAACACACTAGAAAGGGTGGGATTAAGGTTCTGTGAACAGTGTTTTCAGGGTGTAAACAGTGAAACCGGGAAGTGAACAGTGTTTTCACAGGTTATAGAGGGAAAGAAAGTGTTTGGGCCAATTGGGTTAGATTGATAGATATTAGTTTTGGGGTTTGGACTTGGTATTGGCAATTGGTTTTTGGAAATTATAATTGGGCTTGGGTTTGATGGTAAGTGTAAATTGGTAACTTTGAAAAAAGATAATTAGGTAATTAGACTTTTTTTTTTTTAATGAGGATAAGATGGTAATTAAATGTGAGAGTGAATTAAAGATTAATTAAAGTGATTAGGGTTAATGATAAGAGTGAAAGAGATTAAAAGTGGGATTAGTGGTTAATGTGTGGTGACCTGGAAAGTAGAAATGATTGGAGGGAGACAAAGAAATCAATATTTTGGTGGCTCAATGTATAAGTTTACAAGACACAAGGCAAATATTGATGAGAGGGAGGAAAAAAACAATTAATGGACAAGGCGAAAGTTTGAACCAATTTCCCTCCTCCCGGTGATCAATTATGGGTGGGTTTGAGAGCTCCCAAAATTGATTCTAAATTCTCTCAAATTCATCCCTAAAATTCCAGCCCCATGTAAGCATAAAAGCCCTCAAATTCATACAATTTTTCACCTAAATCCAACATTAGTTCATCAACAACAAACATAAATGAAAATGTAGCAAGAAAAACCAACCTTAAGCATAAACGATTCCTCCACCAACTTGAGGGTGAACTAATGATAAAAGAAATTCCACCACCAAGGTTCTTCCACCACCAAATTCCTTCTTGCAAATGGAAATTTGGATAAAGGAAATAAAAACATTCACATGAGCCACCAAAGCATCATGGAATTGAAAGAAAGCCAAGGCTTTTCAAATATTCATTTCAACAAAAAAGCTCCTTACAATGAGTTTGAGTTGCCTTTATATAGGCAAGCTTTAACCATGGTTACATTTAAGTTAAACCCTAGTTACTTAAAATACATTACAAGTCAAATAAAGAAAATATTAAAAAGAAAATTACAAAGGTATTAAAGTGGCCTAAAAACTAATTACAAAGCTCAATTAAATATAAACATAATTAAAATGGCATAATCTTGCATGCATGCATTCTTCTTTGATTAATTTGTCTTGGATTTGAATCTTTAATTTGAGTGTCTAAATTCGATCTGAAAAGTTGTTGGCATTCGAATTCTTATTGAAATTCTTTGTAAATTCAAAATTATCAAAAAGGATGCGTCGCAGCAATTTTGGAAGTCAAGGCATGCAAGGAAACTTGAAAAAAGGCTAAAAATCCGCAAATCAAGCAGAACCCAAGTGCTGCGGCATTATGCCGCAGCATGCTGCATGCGTGCGGGCAGCGCGCGAGCAAGTGCGCATGTCGTTCACACGCATACGTGCAGCACGCTTGCTTGCACTGCAAGGCAGAGCGCGCAAGCATATTTGCACGATGGGGCGCAGGCAGGTCAAGCACGGGTGTGCGCGTGGCTGTGCACGCAAGGCCATTTCTTCACTTGTGATTCCGATTTGATTCTCGTCCGATTCAACTCCCGTTTCCTTCATTGGCTTCGTATGAAGCCGTTTGATGAATTCACACTCCTTGAGGTGCAATTTTCTATTGTTTCCGAGCTTGAGCATGATCTGAAGGCTTGGGGAAAATTTTTGTAAAATGGTTTGGAATTCCTTCCGAATGCTTTGATCAAAGTCAAATAAGCTCATTTTTCTTGCATTATTGGCTTGAAAAGGCTTCAATAAGCTTGCGAGGCACTTTGGAGTCATCAAGGCATGAATCGCTAATGATGTTTTTTAAAATTGAATTTTGATTCGAGTTTGGATATATATCACCCGGTTACCTTCTTCCTTATGCCAATGCAAGAAAACTTCCAGCTCCAAATTGCAAAAATCCAGCAGCCATCTCCTTCCACTTCTTACTCAATTAAATCTACCATTCAACACTACAAACATTAACCTTTCATATCACAAATGCATGCAATATTTTCCAGCCTATATCTAGCAATTACTTTCAGCCAAGACAGAGAAATTCATCCACAAAAGTTCCACCAGTTCCAGCAGACAAAATTTCAGATTTCAAACACAAATCTCTCACCACAATGCATTACAAATTCAACCAAAAGCTCTGATACCAAATGATCAATATTGGGAGGGTTTGTAATGCTCCCAAATTGATTCTAAAATCTCCCAAATTCACCCCTAAAGTTCTAGAATTATTCAAGCATAAAAATCCTTTCATTTCATGCAATTTTCCCTCTCAAACATAGCATAAATTCAGCTCTAAATAATCACCAATTCAAGCAACCTTCAACACTCAAGCATAAAGGATTTCTCCACCAACTTGAGGGTGAACCAAGGATAAAGGAAATTCCACCACCAAGGTTCTTCCACCATCAACTTCCTCTTGCTAGAAAATTGGATAAAGGAAATAAAATTCACATGAGTCATCAAGCTTCATGGAACCAAAGAAAGCCAAGACTTTTCTAATTTTTCATTTCAACCAAAAGCTTCTTTTACAATGAAAATGTTGCCTTTTATAGGTATGATACAAACCATGATTAAAAGCAAGCTAACCCTAGTTAACTTAAAATATAATACAAATTAAATAAAAGAAAATATTAAAAGATAAATTACAAAAGTATTTAAAGTTGCCTAAATATTAATTACAATGCAAAATTGTAATATAAATAAATCTAAAATATTATATCTTGCATGCTTGCATTTTCTCTTGATTAATTTGTCTTGGATTCAAATTTCCAAATCGACTGTTTGATCCGGATTAATTGTTTGAATTCGATCCAGAGAGTTGTTGGCATTTGAATCTGTGTTGAAAGTCATTAGAAACTCAAAATCTTCGAGGAGAATGTATTGGAGAAATTCTGAAATCAAAAGCATGCAAATTAGCTTGAAAAGGCTGAAATTGGGAAATTGCGGCAGAATGTAGCCGCTGCGGCTTCATGCCATGAGCATGCTGCGTGCATGAGTGTGCAGCAGGTGTGGTTGCTTGCGTTGCAAGGCAGCGTGCCATGCCTGCTTCTTGCGCACAGGTGCTTCTTGCGGCCTTGCACGCCAGACCGTTTTCTTTCTTTGTTTATTTTTGGCCCGATATTTGTCTGATTCGATTTCTATTTTTTCCATTAGCTTTGTATGAAGCCATTGGATGAATTTTGACTCTTATGTGTGCCGTTTCTGAATTTTGTAAGTCTCGAGTATGATTCGATGGCCTTGGAAAAATTTATACAAACAGATCCAAAATTTCTTTCGAACCCTCCAATTAAACCCGAATAAACTTATTTTTCTTGTCTTGATGGCTCGAAACGGCTTCAATTTGCTAGAGAGGCAATTTGGAGGCACCAAGACATGGATTGATGATGATGTTTCTGAAATCATAATTAGACTCAGATTTGGATACATATCAAAACGTATATTAGATTGAGCAAAATAAGGGATCAATCGGCCAAAAGTGAAAAATGAAATGAGCATATTAGATGGTGAAATAACACTCCAACTGAATAATAGAAAAATGGTGCAGAACCAAATAGAAATGGCAAACGTCTTTTCGATTTAGCTTTGATAGGCTTTGACTTGAGCTTATCATGAAAATTTATATATCTTTTATGCACTTAGACATGTTGCCTGCTTCTAATTAAATCAACATGTGGAGCCAAATTAAAATCAAAGGCTTGTGAAAGAATGAGTACAAAACCTCAACATGTTATGAACTTGAATCTACATAAAATAAAAGCCGAACTAGAAGAGATATCAATATGTATCTATAGCAATGGGAGTGAGGGGTTTTCTTACAAAAGGTTTAATACTCTAATTACAAGTTCAAACAATCTAATTGTGTCATTAATTATTGAATGAAATCTGACTGAATTTCTACATAAGCACATTCAATTTCATAATAGATTAAATGCAAGTTTTGAGCCCAAAATGAAATCTTTGATCTCGTCCTATAATTATAAACACGGAATAATCACTACAAACCTCCAATACTCCATGCTTGTCAGTGTGCCCTCTCAACTTAGATAGTAATTAGTGCAACACATATTGCACCATTCCAAGGCTACAGTAGAAATCTCTATTTTGATAACACAATTATCAACATGCAACTACCAAACATGCATTAACAGTTCTCAGTCTCATATGCATAGTAAAACCTGCTCAGATTCAAACCTTCACATATCTACTTTGAAATATTTAGAACATTCACCTTAAATTGAGCCAAGTTATGATAAGAACAGAAGAAGCCTAGAGAAGAAAATAATGCCTAGTTGAAACTGTCTGTCTATAAATTAGCAACTCACCACCTACCTGTTCAAGAAAATATTATGGACCCATAAATATTTTTCTTTTAGGTGGAATCACCTGAATGAGGCAGGATATGGAGCCATTAAAATATTGTCTAGATAGGAGAAAAGCGACAGTTTCCTTGAGTTAACTTCTATTCACGCTCAATAGAAAGGGGTATTAGAAAATCGTTTACACAAACAGATATTTCGAAAGGAATCTAGCTACACATAAGTGATTTACCAAATGAACACATCAACAGCCTACTATATCCATTGGGCTATTCTTCTAAATGCAATACTTCATACTCTATGTCCTAAAGCAATACACTTATTAATTACAAAAAAAAAAAAAAAGGCCTTCAGTGACTACTTTTTTACAGAGTTTACTTGGTTTGAACAGAATGGATTTAAATGAATACACACACACACACACACACACACACACACATCCTTATTCAGTGCAGACTACATTTGAAAATGATTTTCTTTTCCAGGTCTTCAAAATGTTATTGTTGGTGAGCAAAAGAAAATGTGTTTCTTCATGATACAAACAATTGAGAAAAAGGAGATATGATAACAATACTTCCTAATTCACATCAAAGTAAGCATGCATCAGACTAGAAAAGAGGGTAAGAGACATTATAATATGAAACTATAAAGTTTTATAAGCAAGCAGCATGTTTGCTTGTCAAGAACCTTGTTCATCTGGAAAATGCTTTTTAGACTATGAATTATTTAAAATCTCCACCTTCAAGAACTCAGAAAAATTCACCACATATTACAATTTAAAAGTAATAAGTGCAGACTGTATTTCCTTTCAAGATTAACAAGAAAATATCTTGATTAACCCTCTATTTTGTAAGAAATCCATATTATTAATCTGAACAATGTCATTTTCATTACCTGAATTTATTTACAACCTTATGTTCATTTCATACGATGGTTTAAGAACCTCATATCGGGCATAAACTATGTTCATGTCCCTTGTACAACCACGATTCTTGACTTATTATTTTCCTTAGCCAAAGAAATTTTGGGAACCTACAGGAATAGATATGTTTTACAAAACTCTCTATTGCTGCACTTGTAATTATCAAGCTTGACACTTTCCAATTAAATGACCAGATTAAATGAAGAATAAAAAAAAAAAAAAAAGAAAGCAAAAACATACTTGACTGAAGAGGATAGTAATAAAGAGGGTGACATGACATCAATAAAGAGACTGCAAATGTATATGATAAAATAGCAAGAACATACTTGTGAATTTATGATCACTAACGAAGAGAAGAAGAATTGAAGAAGCTGAAGATAAGAGCAGCTTCGAATTGTTTAAGAGAAGAGAGAAGAGAGCTTCGAAGTTTCATCCGGAGAAGAGTTGAAGTCTAAAGAGGAGAGCAGAGGCCAGAGAGGTTCAATCGAGTAAGAGGAAAGGAGAAGAGTTCAGCCTTTTAAGTAATTTAAGATTTAGCATTGGACTTGACCCGATTTTAATCCGATGCTAATAAAAAATAGATGATGATTTACTACTAATTTCATTAGATTAGCATCAAGAAATTTTTTTTTTTTTTTTTGGTAATTAAAAAATTTATAAAAAAAAAACGGGCAAGCCCGATACAAAGAAAGCGCGGCAAAAAGCCCGCCAAAGTCCAAAAAAGGAAAATCTATCCATCCCTCTTGAGCGCCTACCTTGTTCGAAAGAGATCAAGAGAATATACAAGTCAATAAACAAACAATTTCTTAAGCTAAAGCTAAAAAATGAATATAATACCAACCCCAAAAGAGCAGCCCTAAGTAAGGGATACAAGCAGCCCAATCTAAGAAAAAAGGCAGCAGCACCCAAAAACAGCCCAGGCTAAATAAAAACAAGCAGCCCAAGCAAGTTAAAAGCTAAATATACATTTACAAAATGAGTTGCCCATTGCAAGCAGACCAGCCAACTAGAGAGACTGGAGAACCTCCTACTGCAGCCTAAAAGTCCAGCAGCACAGCTGGGAAAACCACCATTTTCCCCAGCCAATGCTGTCCCGTAATTAATCCACCTGAATGCACATTGATAAGCATTAAAAGCCCGTTGAGATGTGTCTTCATGCCAGAAAAAAAGTTTCCAATTGCCTTCAAAACAAAAGGCCCTCAAAGCCTCCCAAAATCCTTTACAAACAACCAAGTAAAACCTGGAAAATTTCCAGATTTTACTGTTCACAGAACTGAAACCGTGAACAGTAATATCTGGGTTTTCCAGAATTAAAGCCTCTGAAAGCAGCCTGAACACCCTGTGAACCCAGCCGAACAGCCCCCCACAAGTGTAATTTTTCCCATGCTTAACATTCGAAGCCATTCGTCATTGATCGGACGTGATTCGACTCAAAAGGGTAGCAGGAGCCCAATTTGCATGGTTGTGGATAAAATGCAGCCACCTAATCCAGCTCACATGGTCAAAAGCAACCCAAAAAAACAGCCAAATAACCCAGGTTTCATTGCCACAGCATGTGAGGACACTATAACTCAACACTTTGAGGTCACCAACCATGCAAATATGGAAAAGGACAGTTAAGTCACAAAAGGACTTTCCTTTGCTTATCCAAGAAACATAAGAAATCCTGCAAAACAATAAACTTGTTAGTAAAACCCCTCTCTCCTGTCTCACTCTGCTATTTCCCAAGGCACTAATGTAGTCTTGGTTACTATCTCTCCAACAACCCTCATGAGACCTCCACCACCAACTACTCCATAAAAGGAAGAAGCAAGGAAGATTCATGGCATTTGAAAACAATTAAAGGAAGAGAACAATTTATGACAAGAGTATCATTCTGACTAGACAAAGGGAAGTTTCTTAACTCAGCACATCTATCCCTTATGACTCTTCTAGTGATTTCACAAACCCTCTCCTTAGTCAAAGAACCCCTCCCAAAGATCCTATTGTTTCTTTCTCTCCAAATGTTATAGACTACGGCAGCAAGACTCATCTTAGCAATAGTGGATCTAAGTGAGTTCCCTTTCCACTCTCTAGTAATCTCTACAATATACTCATCCCACCTCTGGCTTCTATAGCTAAGGTTGCTCCGGCTAAGAATATTGCTCCAAATAAAACCACTGTAGTCACATTGAAAAAAGAGATGATCTAAATTTTCATCAATCAATCCACATAACACACAAGTAGAGTTAGAGCAAACTCCATACCTTAGCAAATTATCTCGGGTGGTCAGTCTCTTTCTCAACGCAAGCCAGAGAATGATGGCATGACGAAGGATGTGTTTTTTGTGCCAAATGAGGTGAGCCCACCCAACCATGTCACTCTTTCTCCTAAATTCTTCCCAAGCCGATCTAGTAGAGAAGTTGCCATTTGAATTCGGCTTCCAAATGATCTTGTCATTACCATCAATCGGCTTACTTAACATAGCACCCTTCACTTCGATCATCTCACGAGAGTTACTCGGTGGCCAGTTCCACTCTCCATTCGCCATAATCTCTTTGACCTTAGCAAACTTGCTCAACCCTGAGTCAAGGATGATGCTTTCGCCATATTTTTTTGCCAGAGGCCCAAACGGATGCCAATTATCCCACCAAAGGTGGGTATTTTCCCCATTACCAATCAGATGGCTAATTCTGTTTTGCATATCATCTCTTAGCTTAAGGAGCTTCTTCCACCACCAAGGGCTGTCACTAGTGCTCTGAATATTCCATATGCTCTTATTCCTAACTCTATTTTCTTTAACCCAATCAACCCAAATAGATGAACTCTCAATTTGAATAATTTTCCATAAATGATGAGCCATGACAGCCTTGTTCCAATCTTTGCTTACTTTAATCCCCAGCCTACCTTCATTATAATTCTTGCAAACCTCCTCCCAAGCAACTTTAGCCTTGCCCAAGTTGAGATCTCCACCACTCCAAAAGAAGTTTCTGAGTTTGGCATCAATATCTTTGAAAACTTTGTTAGGGAGGAAAAAGTGGGAGGCCCAGAAAACTTGAATGCTAAAAAGGATCGCTTTAATAAGGACCAATCTTCCGGCATAGGAAAGATGTCTACTCTTCCAAGAGAAAATGCGTCCCAGAATTTTGTTGATGAGAGGCTTACAGTCTGCTTCAGATATTTTGGATGACACCATAGGCACTCCAAGATACCTAAAAGGAAAGGAACCTTCCTCAAACCCAAAGATATTGACAAGCCCCATCTTCTCTTCTCTATTCACCCTAGAAAGGAAAATGTTACTCTTGCCCTTATTAGCCTTCAAGCCAGACCAATTATGGAAGGTATCAAGCGCATTCTTAAAGGTGTTGATGGATTTTTCCTCAGCCTTACAAAATAAGATGAGGTCATCAGCAAAGCACAAATGAGTAATTTTGCTTTTCCCACACTTCCAATGGTACCCAAAGTTTCCTTTGTTGACCTCAATTTTGACCACTTTCGCGAAGGTTTCCATTACTATAACAAAAAGATAAGGAGATAAGGGATCCCCTTGCCTTAGCCCACACGAGCTCTTGAAAAAACCCTCCAATTCACCATTAATGCAAATTGAAAACATCGACGTAGTTATACATTCCTCAATCCAATGAATGAAAGTGGAGTTAAACCCAAGCCTTTCAAGACACGCTATGATGAATTCCCAATTGACCATGTCGTAAGCTTTCATTAAGTCAATCTTTATAGCACATCTTTTCCTACTAGCATTGTTTTTGTGATAACCATGGAAAAGCTCATTGCAAAGAAGAATATTGTCTCCAATACTTCTGCCTTTGATGAAAGCCGCCTGAGCCCTACTCACACACTCTGGGAGAACATCTTTTAGTCTATTCGCAATAATCTTGGCAATGCATTTGTAAATCGTATTACAACAGGCAATCGGCCTAAAGTCTTTAGCATATGATGGGTTGTCACATTTAGGCACCAGGGCAAGGGTGGTACAATTAACCTCTCTCAGAAGAGTCCCTTTTTCGAAGAAGTGTTTAATCGCTTCAATCACATCTTCTCCAACAATCTTCCAAGCAGCCTTGAAAAACATAGCCCCAAAACCATCAGGTCCGGGGGCCTTGTTATTATCCATAGCAAATAAGGTCCTTTTTATTTCTTCATCAGTAACCGTTTTGACCATCTCAGCAGCCTTAATGTTGGGAATCGAGTAATCAAATAGTTTAGGAAGGTCATCCCTTTTAAAACCTTTCTCCTCACCAGAGAGAATGCCTTTGAAATGTCCAACCAATATGTCTCTGATTTGTTCCTTCTCATAAACTAAATTGTCTTTCTCATTCTTGATAGCTTTGATAGCATTCCTATTCCTACGCCCCTTGAGACATTTAAAAAAATAACTAGTGTTCTAGTCTCCTTCCTTGAGCCAATTAATTCTGGATTTTTGCTTAAAAAAAGACTCTTCCATCCAATTGACCTTACAATAATTTCTAGAGAGCACTTTCTCGTCCTCAGCGAGACCCTCATCTAAAGGATTGCGGAGAAGCCTAGCTTGGACGTTATCCAACTTGTCTTTGGCAAGTTTCACCCTCTCAGATATACACCAAAACTCTTTCTTATTCAGCTCTCTCAACTTACCCTTTACCATTTTTAGTTTTTTAACCAATCTAAACATCGAGTTGCCAGTAATCTCAGTATCCCAACAGTTTTTAACCAAAGGCAGAAACCGAGAATCAGAAGCCCAAAAATTGAAAAATTTGAACGGACATCTTCTTCCCTTTTCATTATTCTCACATTGAATAACAAGAGGGCAATGGTCAGAAATACCATTAGGCAGCACGGATCCAAAAGAAGTCGGGAATTTGTCCAGCCAATTCTCATCAATCAACACCCTATCCAACTTGCAAGCAATCCTGTTGTGCCCTTCACTCATATTACTCCATGTCATGTAAGGGCCTATATGCCTAAGATCATCAAGACGAGCTCTGTTGCAGCATTCATTAAATTCTTCATCACGTTCACTCCATTGACTCGTTCCACCAATCTTCTCATCCCTCTTTCTTAACGCATTGAAATCCCCCATAATCACCCAAGGAGAATTTCCTAGATTACCGCTGATCCTGATAATATCTTTCCATAGACTACGTCTCTCAATGTACCCATTAGCACCATAAACAAAAGTGGCAAGAAACTTATCGCCAGTAGGGGTGGCCATAATCTCACAATGAATAAATTGTTCTCTTTGCTCAATCATCCGCACCTTAATATTGTTATTGTTCCACAAAACCCATATGCGCCCCCTTTGACTAGAGTTGTAATTATTAACCCAAAGCCAATCCTTGCAGATGCTATTTTTCACACTCTCGCTGTTGTTCTCTCTAACCTTAGTCTCAAGAATCGCCATCAAGTCAAGCGAGTTACTCCTAATAAGCTTCCTGATCTCTTTTTGTTTTAAGGGGCCATTCAAACCCCTTATATTCCAACAAGCGAGATTAACCATTAATCTTGAGGGGGGGTAAACTTTTCCCACTCTTTTTCCCACTCTCTTTCCTACTTCCCTTGAGGTCTTCTTAAGTCCCACCAGTTTTATCTCCATTTCATCCACCATAATAGACTTGCCGAAAGGCCTTACTTGAGGGGATTCCTCAATTATCTCCCTTTCAGTGCTCGATTTGGAGGTTGTACTAGCTATCTCATTACCCTTCAAGTCATCTCCACTAAAAACAGTCTTGAGGGCGATGATCTCCTCTTGATTTCCTTGTGAAACCATCATCTTACTAGATCCCGCTTCCTCGCTAATACTAGTAGGGGGGTAAACTTCCTCTAATTGGTCGAAATTCCTTTCTTGGTCCACAAACTCGCCATCCACAACATGTACAACATCTCCCTCATTAGCTACTCCCAATATTTCAAACCTGTTGCTGTGGGGTTTATAAGGAGTGTTGTCTCTTTTTGTCTCAGAATTACTATTTCCTTTTCCTTTCCCTTTCCTTTTCCTAGCATTGCCTAATTCTCTATCCCCTAAATGATCCTTCAGGTTTTGTCGCACTTGATCCTTCCATATCTGCCTTGTATCTCCTAAGGCTATCGGAGTAGCCCCATTCTTTTGCCTTATCAATTTACAATCGTCTCTAGCATGGCCGAAAAGCCCACAACTCTGACACTTAATAGGCCTCCAAGCATAGTCAACTCTTAATTCAATTATTTTCCCATTGGGAAGCTTAATATCCAAAGAGTCTGGAAATGCTTTGTCTATCTCCATTTCTATATTGATCCTCGCAAAATCCAATCGCGAGCCCGCTTCTGTGACAGCATCAAGTCTCAAAGGTCGTCCTATACCACTAGCAATATAACTAAAGCCTTTCGGATTCCAAAATTCCAAGGGGACCCCGAAGAATTTAACCCAAACTGTGACCGTCTTAATTTCCTCTGCTATCATGGTAATATTCCTTGTCCACCTTCTGAGGAAGAAAGGTTGGCCTCCAATGTACCACGGGTCATTGTCAAGAATTTTATTTAAGTCATCCACATCTGAAAACTTAAGAATCACCATGCCTTGTCCGTTAGATGTCACCTCAATCAATCCTTGACTACCCCACATTTTTTCCGCAAACTTCCTAACAATGTGAAATGGTGGCCTTCTGCCAAGGAAGAAACCCACCGCGCACGATTCCCACTTCTTAGCTCCCTCGCTAGCAATGTCTTCAGGAAGCTCGACCACACATTTCCTGCCCTCTGAGGGGCAGGTGGGGGGGATGAATTCCAATTCAGAAACTATTCTTTTATCTCCAAAGAGCTTGTTCCAAGGTTTGGGGGGGATCACCTCATTCACACTTTTTACCCTTGAACTAGGAGTGCAATCAGACTCCATCGGCAGAACCGACTCATCAACACCCTTGGCATTCGACTCGGTAGCCATCACCAACCTGAAAAGAGCTCACACCACAAGCAGCACACGCACACAACCCACACCCCCAGAGGAAAGAATAAACGGCATACACAGGGACACAACCACACCAAAACAAGAAGGGCAAGCACCACACAAACACAAGAGAAATCACAAACACACACCGACAAGCGCACAAACAAACTCACACACAACAGAGGCCGAAGCAAAGAAAGGAGCAAGAAGCGTCCAGAGCAACCTAGGCAAAGTGCCAGAGAAGAAGAAGAGGAGAGAAGAGTGGGAGAGGATACACACCTGGAAATAAACAAGCCAAGACAAGCCGGAACAGAAAGCAGAAGCGTACATCCCTCAAAAGGCGAAACAGGCGCGACCAAGAACGACACCAAGCAGAGACGCCAACAGGGGAAGGACGACCAGCCTAAGGCTGGCCGGTCGGTCGGAAGAGGGACAGGAACGACCAACAACGGAGAAACAAGCAGGATTAAGCACCACAATGGCAGGGGAGGAAGCAGTGGGAAGGAGGCTCATTTGAACTGTGGAGAGAAAAGGTTACTGTAGCAACACATTTGACTTTAACTGGGACGACTTTATTGTACAATTAGCATCAAGAAATTTGCATCAGAAAAAGCATGTGATTTTTATTAGAATTGAATTAGCACTGGAAAAATTACGATGCTAATTAGCATTTAACATACTTTCGATTCTAATTAATGTTGAGACATAGTGCTATACTAAATAGCATTGAAATTTTATTGATGTCAATTTGTCCTATGCAAATCTAATGCTCATATATTTTTATGTTATCTTTTATATTTTTTTTCAACTTTACATTTTGACAAATATTTTTGTTTTTATTAATTACTATTATGATATAACAGGTGTCATGATCCTGTTCGGTTGTACTTAGTATTTAAACAAGTTTTCTTTTTAGTTAAATATTAGTTTTAATGAATAGATTGTAGGACACAATTTAGGATTGGTGCTTGAAGAGATTTAAGGACTAGGAATTGTAAGGAGTTGAACTTTATAAGTTCAAAAGGAACTTGAACTAACCGAAGTGGGATTTGATGCGTTTCAAATATGTAATTAGACTTTTGTCTAAGAGAAAGTGAGAAACAAATTTAGCAACAAGAAGTGTTAGTTTGTGCTTAATTTTCAATGGTTGTAGAATGTGAAATTGCTTAATAATGGATTTGATTTTTGTTGGACTTAAGTCCTATGGATATAGGCTACATTGTATGTAGACGAACCATATAAAAATTGCTTTGTCTCCACTATTTTTTTGCGCTTTAAATTTGCTTTGTAACTGTCTATACTAATTTTGCATCACATGATATATTTATAAATTAACTCTGAGCATAATAATGAATTAAACTAATCAAACTAATTTCCTTAATGAGATTCTTTCATGAACAAAAATCGAATAATATTGTTTTCTTAAAGAGGATTTTATAATACATTTTATTCAATCTTTTCATATAATGTAATTATTTAATTGCTTTGCTCTTTAAATTGGAACATAAGATTGTCATACTTTATTCAAAGGGTTATGGTGTGAATCACAAGAAAATTATGTTCATGTTAGATGACAATTTAACATGAGAGGATGAGCTTCTTTTATAGAATTGCAAATGAGCCGAGTTCAAGTTTGAGCTATTTGAATTTGTATCTTGAATCAAATTTGAGTTTAATGATGATCAATTTGGTAATTTTGTGAGCTTATAACTCAAAATATCAATAAATTTTTAAAAGTTTTAATGTTAAATATATGAGATAATTAATAAATATACAAGTTGTGAATGTTTACTTTAATTTTTAAAAATTAAAAAGGTTAAAAATAATTTTCATACTACATCTAAGGTAGCAAGGACACGGAATGATGGAGATAACTTTCAATCATGTGGAGCTACCTGTGTTTAAGCTAAAGCCAATTAAATTTGGAAAGTTGTTATATCCATTTAGTAAAAACATTTATTAGAGTTTGACAATTTTTAATATGATCTGTTACATAAAAAATAAGTTTAGATTGAGTATTTTTTTATACGAATTTTAATTTGGGTCCTTTCCAAGTCAATCCTTATATGAATCACCTTGTGTTTGAGTTGACCCTTTTTAACTCTAATATGACTTAAATATAATGTTGTAGTTGAATTGTATCGTTTTGTGTCCAAACGGTCAGGTGAGAAAAACATGTAGTTTTGTGTCAATAGGATGTGTTTTTGGCGCAATGCGTTTTTTGATCAAAACATGCAAAAGACATATAACACAAAGGACAAGTGCACCTGCATATCCAAGAACTTTCTTTTTTTGTTAAGTAATATCCGAGAACCGTTGATAACTCTGTATCAACTAAAACATGATTTAATCAGTCAATTGCTTCTGCTGACCAACAAATTTCAGCGTGTACTGTATTCAGCTAAATCTACTGTGAGAGAACTTAAATTGAAGTTAGAATGTCTAGTTTGAACTTGAATTTAAGTTAATGTAGTATTAAATAATTTGTTAATAAGATAAACGATATGTATCATAGAATAAATATACAAGTCAATTGTGGGTCTATCCACCCTTTGCTAACTTTTACCAATTTTCTAAAGCCATCTTCAACTTTTGGAGAATAATCTCGCAGCAATTTAAGCATCTTTACATGCCATTAACGGATTCTTCGAGATTAATACATGAAAAATTAACGGCACTTCGGCCGGTTAATTATTGAATGTGAGTTTCACATTCTCCAAGTTTATCCCAGGGCATGGATACTTCAATCTACTATCAAAATTTACAGCCACTTCGGCCACAGAGTTTATGAATATCTTGGCCTAGTTGGTGAATAGGTAAATGAGAAAAAATGGTAGAGAAATTTTATGGGCATAATACGATGAATGGTGAAAAATATACTTATAAAAATAGGGTCATAAAATCAGTATAGTGTATTAAATCAAAGTATAATATATTAAATCAATATAACATATTAAATTAAAGTATTAATTGACCTTAGACCTAATATAATATAATATGTAATAGATATTTGAATTGTAGTATTAATACTCTCAAACACAATACACAACAAAAATTGTATTATAATCTCTCAGATAGATAACATAGCTAATTAATTTAATCACGATATTTTTATTTTATTTTATATGATTTAAAAATAATAATAAATTAATATCCTGCAAATTTAAGTCATGTAGGGATTTTACTCAAAAACAAAAAACACTTGGAAAGTATTAATAAAAAAATCCTGCACCCTAAATAAAAATAATCGAAGAGAAATTACATTATAATTCTAAAAATTTTGTCAAACCATCATCAATTAGGTTCAATATTTTTTTGACTTGATTTTGTGACTCGAATTGTGGATTAGATTCATGGCTCAAGTTTATGGGTTATTGATAAAACAAAATTGTTTTACTCAACTTCAGATAATGTTTTGAAATTATTAAACATTTAATTCATTAAGGATCTGTTTTACAACATATTTATTAATTTATTAATTCCTTAATTAAATATTTCTTTTTAACTTTTTGTTATTCAAATTAAGTTTTTCATTGTATAAAAATTACTATTATTTTTAATGATACATTTTTTGTAATAAATAACTTTCCTATGGTAAATAAATTAGTTACAATATATTAGACAATAAAATATTTACAAAATTTTATTTGATGAATTTATTTTTGTCACATAATATAATTTTATTCTGGTTTACATTTGATATAACTTGTGACATCAAATAACTTTTTTTTAAAAAAATGTGTATTACATTTATTTTCCTAATAATGTTGTTTCGTCAAAACATAATACTTCTGTTGCCACACATAATGTGTCATTATTTCTTCAATTACACTGCATATTATGACAAATTTCATAGTAGCAATAAGATATATTCTATTGCGGCAATATTTTGTCATAAAGGCATGTATAATTAAGTATAGTGACAAAAGTATACATTAACGACATATATTTGTCACAATGTCTAATTAGCATTGGTGCCAAAATTTTGTGACAAAATGTTACGAGAAAAGGTTTGTTCCGTCATTATATATTTTTGTCTTGTCTTACTGTGACAAAATAATTTGACAAAAGTTGTTTTGTCACCGTATTGCATCTTCAGTAAGCCAAATGTGATAGGCTATTACTTTGTCATAATAAGTATAAATTTTGTGATAAAATTGTATTCGTCGGCATTTTTTTTGTCACGAGACTAAATTTCTTGCAGTGAATCTATAGTCTACAATACCATGCTTAGCTAGGATACATTTTTACAACCTATAGTAGTCAACCTTTTTTCCACACTACCTCAAGCTGATGCATGAATATTTTCCATTCCAAAGTTGGATAAAATTGTTTGAAATACTTTACTGCTCAACTCCTTGGTAATTTTGTAGTTGACCTTTGGTAGCCACATAAGATGCACAGATCACCCAAGTTCTAACTTTATAAAATGTAGATTCACTTCTATGTGTTTTGTTTGGTCATGTACCTAGTTATGTGCAATGCTAATTGCAAATTTGTTGTTACAACAGAGTCTCATTGGTCTATCCAGTTTAATCTTCAAGTTAAATAAAATGATTTTCAATCATTGGAGTTCACATACTCTTTGAGTCATTGCTTGGAGGCATTTTTTATTTTTACTGCATATCATAAGGTTCCTATCAAGAAAGGTGCAATATCCGAAAGTTGACATTTTATTAGACATTGATCCTACAATGTTCACATTTATACATTATATAAGTTCTGTAATGTGTTTGACAAATACTACCATGAATCGATTTGCATCTTTTCCGATCTTATCTTTGCGGAAACTAGAAACTTATGTTCCTTGTTTTAGGGCATCATCAATGTAAGACACAACATCATCTTGTTGTAAACCAATAGAAATTACCATATCAAAGTTTAAATAAGGCAACAACCTAACTGCAACTTTTGTACACCTTTATATAAGTTGGCAGTGATTAATAAAATGGGCAACACAGCAATATATGTTTCTTTATTTGTAAGAAACATAAAAAAAAAAAAAAATAATAATAACAAAATAAACGATATAGGAGAATCCAACCACAAAATTTTGCACCTTACAAAGTAGCTGGTAACCCTAAATTAAAATATTATTTAGTTATTAGGGAGCTGTAAGTAGATGGATGAATTTAGATACAGTAAATAAAGAATTTCTAGAGGGATTAAATGGCTTTATTAATTTTTCATTGAGGGAGAAATCAATTGGTGACAAGGTTCCATATCCTTGCAAAACATGTGTACTTTACCATCCTAGAAATTGAATTGAAATGTATGATTATTTTGTGGTTTATGGTTTTACGTTAGTGTATAATACATGGTTTTGCCCTAATGAACTAATGCTTACACAAAGTTTTATCAAAATTGACTAAGTTGAACAAGCAATGCCTAGAGATAATGACATGACGGAAATGTTATATGATATTTTTGAGATATTGGGACAAAATGTAGATGTATGTATGGATAGAACGAATACAATAGAGACTGATGATGATGGTATTGTACCGTAAGAAAATACATACCAATATCTTAGAGAGGGGAAAAATTTTAGAAAAGTAATGGAAGATATCAAGGAATAATTTTATCTTGGGTGTAACAATTTTAATAAACTTTTCTTCATATTAGATCTTTATAATTTAAAATATCATTATGATTGATCTAATAAATCAGTTGATACCTTAATTAAGCTTTTGTAGTAGATGTTTTTTCAAAGGGTGAGACATTACCAAAATCTCTCCATGAAACAAAAAAGATTATTAATGCATTAGGTCTTAAGTATGATATAATTGATGTTTGTCTTAATGGTTGCATGCTTTTTTGGAAATAAAAAGCTTATGATGACATATGCTTAGTTTATAGGGATTCTTGTTTACTATTGCAAGCTTGAATTTTGTTAAAAAAAGAAAGAAAATTCCATCAAAGATGTTATGGTATTTTCCTTTATAACCTAGGCTTCTAAGATTATTCATGTCACCTAAAACTTCAAATTTTATTATATGGCATGACATGGCAAACATTGTACTAAGAATGGTATTTTGAGACATCTGACTGACTTAAAAGTGTGAAAAAGTTTTTGATTGTAGATACCCTAAATTTGTTGGAGACCCTTGAAATGCTAATGATGACCTTAATCCATTTAGTACAATACAAAGTACTTATAGCATATGAACGGTTATTTTAATTCCCTATAACTTACCACTATGGTTGTGCATGAAATGTTTATTGTCTTTGTTGTACTAATATGAGTTTGAGTAACACAAGAATGAGATTGAATATTGATGTTAGTCGATTATTATGTTTGTTGTACTACGTATGAGTTTGAGTGACATATGAACTGGATAGACTATTAATGTTGGCTAATTGTTATGAGATTGAATATTAATATTAGTCGATTATTGTGTTTATTGCACTAGGTATGAGTTTGAGTGACATATGAATTGGATAGACTATTGATGTTAGTTGATTGTTATGTTTGTTATACTAGCTATGAGTTAGAGTAATATCAAAATTGGATTGAATGTTGGTTTTGATTGATTATTGTATTTGTTGAACTAGATATAAGTTTTGAGTCACAAATGAATTGGATAGACTATTGATGTTGGCTAATTATTGTGTTTGTTGTACCAAGTATAATATCAGAATTTTTGGTTTTGGCTGATATATGAGAAACACAAGTTTCATCAATGATTTATTTGCAATTTGATTAATGAAAAGAGAATTTTTCTTCATTCTTCTTCCATCCTTATTTTTTTTCCCATATAGGAATTTTTTGCATGTACTATCCTTATTTTTTTTTTTCCCAGATAATAATTTTTTGCATGTCACTTTTATTAATCATACCCCTTTAGAATAATTCAGGAATAACGATTTTAAGCAAGTTTGTGTATGGTTTATTACAAGTCTAGTCCTATGATTTGAAATTATCTTTCATTAATATGTTAGTCCTTTTGCACTTATAAACAATACACAAGACTGTGCTCATGGTTTCAGAATTTATGTTGCATTTTGTTGAATATTTATTTCTTAATCACATACTGATCAATAACCACAACCCTTAAACCTCTTAAATTGATATCAAATGGCACTCCAAAAACCTAGCA
Source organism: Anacardium occidentale (assembly GCA_026122585.1). NCBI lineage: Eukaryota > Viridiplantae > Streptophyta > Magnoliopsida > Sapindales > Anacardiaceae > Anacardium > Anacardium occidentale. The sequence continues at coordinate 968,503 of JAJEJH010000219.1, forward strand.
AAGATTAAGGCCAAGCTCACACAAAAACAAACAATTTTTCAAGTAAAAACAACTCCAAATTCAAGCACATTCAACTCCAAAATTAGTCAGAACTTCAATCAACTTCCAGCATATCAATAGTCCACCCATTAATTCTCATTCATCCAACACATTGAAAGGAAGGAAGATGATATTCAAGTTACAACACAAATGGAATACTTGGTACAAGACTTTGCAAGAAAATAATCCTCAAGTCTAAAGGAAGAAAATCCACCAACTTGAAGTTGATTCAAACTTAAAGAATCTTTGACACAAGTCTAAAGGAAGATCCACCTACTTGTTTCAAAGCTTACCCACTTGAATCTTTACCACCAATTTTTCCTTGCAATAAGAATTGGATAAAAGAAATAAAATGAGACAAGAACCAACAAGTTCTATGTCCCAAGGAAAAGCACAAAGCTTTGGTTTTTGATTTCAATATTCAAGTCTGAATACAAAAATGAGAGAAGCAGCCTTTATATAGGCTTTACAAACTATGGTTTAAGTAGTTAACCCTAGTTTACTTTGCATCATGTTACAAGCTACATGAAATGATAAAAAAATATATAATAGAATAAAATAAATAATTACAACATATGTCTAAAGCTTAAATAATTAATAAAATGAAGCAACTTGCATGTCCATGTCTTTCTTTATCCATGAGAAGGCCTCCTTGATTTTGAATTGTAATTCGATTTGATCTTTAATTTGACTGTTTGAATTTGATCCGAAAGATTGTTGGCATTTGAATTATTGTTGACAAATCATTAAGAACTAAAAAACTTCAAAGAGAATGAATTGGAGACGTTTTGGATCCAAAAGCATGCAAAATCAGTTTGAAATTGCAGAAAATTAGTGGGAAGGCAGAATGTAGATGCTACAGTATTATGTCGCAGCGCAGTCATGTTGTGCGCAGTAGGGTACAAGTGCGCGCATTGCACACAACAAGTGCTTGCTAGCGTGCGTTGTGGGAGATAGGCCAACAGGCGTGGGCGCGCAAGTCAAAAACATGCATGCGGGGTGCTCAGGCGTGCTTGTTGGTCGTGCGCTCAGTATGCATTCCCTTCTTTCATGTGTTTTCGACCCGATTGTTATCTGAATTGATTCTCCTTTTTTTTCTTAGCTTCGTATGATGCCATTTGATAAAATCATACTCTTTGATGTGCCATTTTTTATAGTTTTTGAGCCCCAGCATGATCCGAAGGCTTTGGGGAGAATTGTGTGAGATGGTCCAGAATTCCTTTCGAATGCTTTAATCAAACCCGAAGAAGCTATTTTTTCTGTTTTAATGGCTTAGAAAGGCTTATATTGGCTTAAGAGATAATTTGGAGGCATCAATGCCTGAATCAATGATGACGTTTTTGAAATCACACTTGGATTCAAATTTGGATACATATCACATGCATGAATGATTTTTTATTAGAAACTTTACCATTTGTTGTTTAGATTACCAAATGTCTTAGTTGAGTTATATTGAACACATATTGATACTTTTGATCATTGTAAGCGCTTTTAAATTAGTATATGACCCCTTTATATAAGGTATTAAAAGATTTTTCAATTTGTACAAGAAATAATCAATTACAGGGAATAATTAATTAATACAAATGACTAGAGGTTTTAACAATTAAACTGAGCTTTTAACAATGTTTATTTAAATCTATAACAATGTTTTTGTCACTTTTAGCAATATTGTTTTGAATAGGTAGCTACATTTTCAGCAATCTTGCAAATAAAACAATTCGTGATCCAAAATTTGCTCAAATAAAGGTTTAATTGTAAAATTCAAAACCATGAATATGTATATATAAATGACACTTATATGCGATTCTAATATAAGAGCAATGCTACATGCACATAATTTTTGTACAAATTTTATGGACTTGATGATGTGTCATCATGCGATTGGTGTTAATTTCTCCTTTAACTCAAAAATTTTGTAGACATACTTTTGCTTCCTAACCATGAAGATTAACAACTTAATATGACAATAAAGTTAAATGTTATAGATTAAGATCCTCACATTTCTATTGGATACAAAATAAATGTAGGAGTTTGATGAGCAATTCCACAGCAACAACATAACTAAATTGTTGCAAGAAAACAAACCTCAAGAATAAAGAAAATCTTCCACCAACTTGAGGGTGATCCAAGCATGAAGAATTCTTGACTGAAGCCAAAAGGATGCTTCTACCAACTTGAATTCAAGACTCACCAACTTGAATCTCTACCACCAACTTCCTTCTTGTAATCGAAATTTGATAAAGGATGCAACTTGGTTCACAAGAACACAAGGTTCCAAGAACACAAAAGTGAAAAGTCAAAGCTTCAAAGTTTATAATTTCATCAAAAGTCCCTTTACAATGAGTTTGGTTTGCATTTTATAGGCAATATGCAATCTTCGTTAAACTAGCCCTAGTTAACTCAAAATATATTTCAAATTACATGTAATAATTAAAAGAAAATATGAAAAGGAAAATTAAATAAGTACCTTAAAACTAATTACAAAGTATAATTAAATATAATCACAATTAAAATATCATAATTTGCATACTTGCACTTTCTCTTGATAAAGTTATTTTAGATTCGAATCTTTATTTGATTGTTTGAATTTTATCCAAAGAGTTGTTGGCATTCAAATCCATATTGGACATCATTAGAAATTAAAAAACATCAAGGCTGGAGCATTGGAGAAATTTTGGAATAAAAAACATGCAAGAAATGCTTAAAAAATGCTGAAAAGGTGAAATCAAGGTAGAAGGCACATAGGAGCTTGGAATTGGCATTAGGACCCACGTGCAAGCTGCTAGCATGTGCTGGGCTAGGTGTGCAGGTGCGCATTGAAGGCATGTAGGCACTCTATGCATGCGAGAGTGTGTGTGAGCATAACCTATTGTGTGTACAACATGAAAGAGAGCATCGAAAGCATGCACGAGTAGGTGCACGGGCATGCGCTTGGGCTGCTTCAGTTCCCTACTTCATTTTGATTCGATTCTTGTTTGAATCAAGTTTTGTTTTTTTTTTCTTGGTTCATATGAAGCCATTTGATGAATTTTGACTATTTTGTGTGTCATTTTTGAAATTTACAACTTGTAAGCATGATCCGAAGGTTATGAAAAAAGTTCTGCAAGCTAGTTCAAAATTTCTTTCCAGTATTTTGATCGAAGTTGAACAAGTTTTTTTTTTTATGATGCTTCAAAATGCTTCGATTGGCTAGAGAGACACTTTAGAGTCACCGAGGTATAGATCAATGATGATAATTTTGAAATCACAATTGAATTCAGATTTGAATTCGTATCATGAGACTCTTAGACCCGACCAATCATAATGATAGGTCATCATTATTGGATATCTTCAACCACACAAGCCAATAGTCTGTGCCATTTACTGCTTTATATTACTATTTAGTACTACTGTTACTATTTATTATTGTTATCATATTAATTATCTTTAATATATCGTAGAAGTCTCACTCATACTTATATGAAAATAAGGTATGCATAAGCTTTGAATGAAAACACAATGATATGCTAGAAGATAATATAAAAAATTCTAAAAGAAATCCATACTTTATTAGTATTTAATAATATTTGAATCGTACCTGATATTGTACATCATATGCATGAGCACTATACAAAGCATACGAGTTAAATATTCTATTTATTGAAAACTAAATAAACTATATATGTGTATACAAAACTATACACATTATTTGAATACAGGTGAAAACCTGCTAAAAAATTGTATCTCACACCCCATTATAACAGAAAAGGTTTTTAGCAGCGTTTAATATGACCTATAATGGCATTTATAAACACCACAAAAGTTGTTACCAGCATTTTTCCTTCTATCGCTGAAGCATGCATCAATATAAGTTTTATCGACAATTAAATAAATGTCAATAAAGCCTAAAAAAAAAAAACGATGCTATATGTCAAAAGTTTTTCGTAATTTTTTTTTTTTTTTTTTGCATTTACTAGCATTTTAAAGTATCAGTAACACCTAGTTCCTGCAAACAAAACTTGTTCCCGCCATTGTTCGTGCCCAAATATCTACCTATGATATGACTTTTAGTAGCATTTGTTTACCTATAGCGTTGTTTGTCTCTGACTTTTACTAGCATTTATATGTATTATGGTGGCATTTGTTTGGGACATATTGCAATGTTTTTTTTGGGCTTATAATGTCGTTTGTAGCAAATTTTCTTTTTTTTACTGTTATTTAGCTGTAATCAGCTTTGTACCAGCGTTGTTTAGTAGCATTTTTAAGGCTTATAACGGTGTTTATGATCAAGCATTTTTTAAAATATTTATTTAATTCTTTATTTTTTTCTCCATTATACATTTCCCGTACAAACAATTTGATGTTTTTATAAATGGACTAAGGTAAAAAAAAAAAATTCCAGTAACGTTAAATCCAATTATGCATTTAAGAATACATATTAAATCAATTCGAGAGTATATTAATAAAATATTTCATACAATTAAAGTACTAACGTAATATGATCAATAATGGGAGGCTGTTAATGCTCCTAAAATTGATTATAAGGTTTCCCAATTTCACCCCTAAACTTCCAGCCCCAGATAAGCATAAAAGCCCTTAAATTCATGCAGTTTTCCCCATAAATCCAACACTAATTCATCACCAACAAACATAAATGAAAATGTTGTAAGAAAACAAACCTCAAGCATAAAGTATTCCTCCACCAACTTGAGGGTGAACCAAGGATAAAGGAAATTCCACCACCAAGGTTCTTCCACCACTAACTTCCTCTTCCTAGAAAATTGGATAAAGGAAATAAAATTTACATAAGCCACTAAGCTTCATGTAACCAAAGAAAGCCAAGGCTTTTCTAATTTTTCATTTCAACAAAAGTTGCATTTACAATGAAAATATTGCCTTTTATAGACATGTATAAACTATGGTTAAAATCTAACTCAAGTTCCCTAAACTAGGTTACAATTGCTTGAATAAAAAGACAAAATTCAAAGCTAATTAAGTCACCTAAACAAAACTAATTGTAATGCTCAATTACATATAAAAATAATTAAAATGTCATAATCTTGCATGCATCCATCTTCCCTTGATTAATTGGCCTTGGATTTGAATTCTTGACTTGAATGTTCGATCAGAATTAATTATTCGAATTTGATCTAAAGAATCGTTGGCATTTGAATTCATAATGAACATCATTGGAAATCCAAGAATATCAAGATTGGAGCATTGGGGAAATTCTAGAGACAAAAGCATGCAAAACTGGTTTGGGAAGGCTGAAAATTGGAATTTGCGGCAAAATGCACGCGCTGCAGCATCATGCCGCGGCATAAGCATGCTGCGTGCAGAAGCGCGCGTACTGCACACAAGTGCGTGCAACGCACGCAGGTCTACACGCTTGCTTGCGCTACAAGGCAACGCACTGCAATGCGTAGTGCTGCTACTTGTGCGCACAGCACGGGTCTTCTTGCAGCCTTTCTTTCTTCGCTTGTTTCTGGCCCGATTCTTATCCGATTTGACTCCCGTTTCTTTTATTGGCTTCGTATGAAGTCACTTGATAAATAATAAGGCGTTGCACTATCAGAAACAATGTTGGTGATGCTTGAGATTTATTCGAATACACGATTCAAACCTATACTTGTTCATTTTATGTGTCTTATTTTCTTCGAATTTGGTAGGTTCATATCGAGTCAGCCATTGCAAAAGCATGATTGGTCTTCCTTGGTTGTCTTGAACTAGATGAGTGCTACTTGGATATTGATCATAATATAATTAAAGTACTAACATAATACAAAATTATATGAAGTCGAAAGTTGATAGAAATTGTCAAGAAACTTGTTGGTTAACTTGAGCCAAAATTCTGACATTTTTATCTACAAAAAAAATTAAGGATGTGAGAAAATGAACATGAAATAATAAACAACATATACCTTAGAAGGTCAAGTACAATAATGAACCCATGTCAATATTCAATCTTATAGTAAAAATATTTTCAAGTCTGCTAGATAAATTCAACTATATATATTTGAATACTTAACTCAAAATGACACTAGAATAGGTAACATTCAACAACACTTCCTACATCAATGTGGCACACATAACTACATTAGGAATTCATGACAACCTAATTTCATTTTAACCATGTTTGATATTTTATTTTCAAACCACCATATACTCATTAAAGTAACCCAAATCTATATTATACACTGTGATTAATATCATGCAAAATGGAACTGCATTACATTTCAACAACTAATCTCAAACACTTTGATTAGACCTTAGTAAGCCCAACCATTCTATAACATGCCTTACATCCATTAATATACTTTCATAAACCATAATTTGTGTTCCAAATTTATAAACCAACTCAACAATCTAATACTTTGCCATAAAATAATTTCAACACTTTATAAATACATATAAACCAACTCTCGAGTGGCTAGATTTCAACAATAAGTATTTCTAACAAAGACAAATATTTAAAAAATTATAAAACTTATTGATTTCCATTTGAAGTGTTATGGTTGCTTGATGGATGAGGTATATATTAGAAATACAATCAGACAAGATATATGAATTAATTCTTAATTAATACTTTACAAGAAAAAAATTTATTATATAAAAATATTCATACAGATGTTATCTCTCCACTAGGTTCCTAATCATCTTCAGATGGTGGTACGCCTAAAGACGAACAAATCTTAGACAACTGAGAACTAACTACATTCATATCATTACTATAATCTTCCTATAGTATACTTAGTTGATTTTATAATTCTTTTATTCTTTGTGTATTGTCATTGGCCATACTTGAATAGCCTCATAAGTGATAAGACGATGATGTTGATGCCTTATACATGCTAGGTTTGGGTCTTAATCCCAATTCACGTACCTAATCGGGCCTTTCTAGTCCTATGACTTAAGCATAAGCATTATCTTCTATATCAGTAATACTTGCAATAAATTCTTAAACAGAACTCTGTAATTCATTCAATTCTAAGGTTGAAGGAGGACCCAAAAAAAAGGGACATGAAATTTAAGGAATGTTCATATGAGAGGAAAAATAGGTGCAAGAAGACAAAAGAGATGTAGAGTTATCCACTGTATCTATACGAGTTTTGGACATTTGAGAGACATAAGGTTCAACTTCGTTGGGATGCTCAAATTAGCCAGATGCATGGTCATAAGGACCTTTATAATGATCTTCTTTAAGACACCTATGATGCCACTGCCTCTAAAAAAATTTCTAGTTTGATTCAAGGTTTTTTTTTTTTTTTAATTATTTTGATATTTTCTGTTTTCATGTTATGGTCTAAAGTATGTTTATGTTGTAAAGAATAAGTTAAGTGTGATGCTGACAAATTAACGACTTTAATACATGAAGTTTGGCATTGTGTTTTCGTGCATTTGTGTGGAACATGACCAGTGATAGAAGTATTGTGTCAATTGAATCTTTATATTTCTATTCATGATCTTTAAATTTTGATTGAATTTGATGTTGTACTTAGTGATCTTTCTTGTTTTCACTGATTGATGTTTGTTGTTTTGAGTAAACAAGTGGTGAAGTAAAATGTTTTAGAGTAATTAGAGTTGAGACTTAAAATTTTTATGGAAATATGGCACCTCTAGTGATGCAATTGTGTAACCTATTAAAATGTTCAATTTCATATTGTTCAGGCACTTTTGTACTTAATATTTTGTTATATATATCACCTATTTGTTTTGATAGTGAAAACTGTATGCTTGCAAGATATAGTAGGAACCAAGCAAATAACAAACAACTAGATATTTTGAAGAAACGATTAACTATAGAAATATGTTAGAATAGATAAAAATTTTGCATTAATTCAACAAGCTTTCAATGGATGAGTAACCAAAAAAAAAAAAAAAGAATGGACAATCAACAATAGATTATTCAAATACCGATGTTTATCTACAGTTCACACTTCAAAGTTTTCAAACACTAATACAATCCCATAGTGCACACTTCAAAGCATTTCATATAAACAAGCCTTCTAGTTGGTTGGAATTTATTTAACAAACCATAGTAATAACTCTATTTTGTAAAATAGGACGATAGACTAACCTGTCTTTAGCAACAAATAGTGGTAATGAATTCTAGGAAAAATAGATGGTAAGCTAGGATGTTTGTCATAAAAAGAAAGCTCAGCTGGGTTGCCCGCAGTAGAAAGAAAGCTCAATTGGGTTGTTCGCAATAAAAAGAAAGCTTAGCTTGGTTGTTCTGCGGCCAAGGGAAAAAGTGTATGGCAAAAGAAAGAAATGTGTGGTGAGAGAAACTGTTTTACTTTTTAAGGATGATGATAAACCTTTAGTGGCATTTTTTAATAGGTTTTACCAATATTTTAAAAATGTTGCTATTGATTAATACTATTGCGACATTTAAAATAAACAATCGTTAAAACGACGATATATGATAATATATATTGGGGCCCTTAGCAGTGTTTGTACAAATGTTATTAAAAAACTATTGATAAATGTCCTTATTATTATAATGTCCTTGTTATTATAGTGCCCTAGCCATCTCATGCTCTAACTCAGCTCCCCGAATCACTGTCTTGTAAGAAAAGAAACTACAGGGAATGAAAGACAAATCACTCAATAAATAATTTCTACCTCTACCCTAAACAGGTTTATACTTTGTTTAACTTTGTAACTTGCCACAAAGCACTATGCTCTCTTACCTGAAAAACTTACTTAGACTATTGCTTGTGTTATAAGCTTCTCTTACTTAACTTATAATCTCTTTTGTGTTGCTTAATACAATATCTTTATTTATACAGTACTTGTGACTTGTCATGAGTCTTTGTCTGATTTAGTATATTATTCTCTTATTCTGCTTAAGCTATTTCTTATCTATTATGATATTCTTTGCTTTGTTTCCTTTTCTAATGTGTATGACATGATATGAAGCATATTATAATCATGCCTATTTTAAAAATCATGTGTTGGCCTTTGGGCTTACTTTCTAAAAAATTTTCTGAAAATAATTACTAGGATATGTAGATTCTAAAGTAGTAATGCACTTGAAATCTTTTATATATATATAAGAGTTATATTTGAAAATATCTATTGTATTGATTAGATTGATGAATGTAGAGATTTGACACGTTGATCATGTGAGTTATACCATATTAGAGATATGCAAGTAAGCTAAAAATATATTATCATACTTTTACTAGTATTAGTAAGCTGAGAATTTGATCCATACTAACGCAAGGCTAATAAGTTGAAAATTAATCTCATAGGTGTTCCCTCGTATTCACCATTAAAAACGATGTCTAGAGTATCTTATCTTTATTTAAATCATGCATTTGAATCTTTTGATCCCTTTTAAGAAGACATTGTTTTGACATGTCATGTCATGCAAATGCTCATTATACAAGATATTTAATCATCTTGTAATATGAATTCAAATATGAAGCCAATTGTGATTTTGAAAACATCATCATCGATCCATGCCTTAGTGCCTCCAAAATGCCTCTCAAGCCAATCAAAGTTGTTTCGAGCCATCCATATAAGAAAAATAAGCTTATTCAGGTTCAATCAGAATGTTCAAAAGAAATTTTGAATTTGTTTGCATAATTTTCCCCAAGGCTTTTGAATCATGCTCAAGATTTTCAGAATTCAAAAATGACACACAAAATGTCAAAATTCATCAAATGGCTTCATACGAAGCCAAGAAAAAAATAGAAATCAATTTGGATGATAATCAGGCAAAAAATGCGTAAAGGGAAAATTGCCATGGCCTGTACGACCATACTGCCTATTGGCCTATTACATAATGTGTGCACACACACTCCCTTGTAGTGCAAGCAAACGAGCCTGCTATACGTGATGTGGGCACTTGCATGTGTGCACGCCTGTGTCCTACTACACACAACATTTCTGCGTTGCAGCATGGGGCCACAGTGGCTACCTTCTACCTCCATTTCAACTTTTCAACCTTTGTTAAGCCAATTTGCATGCCTTTTGATTCTAGAATTTTCCCTAATGCTTCAACCTTGATATTTTGGATTTCTAATGACTTTCAACATGAATTTGAATGCCATCAGCTCTTCAGATCGAATTTAAACAAGCGAATCGAAAATCAAATCCAAGACAACTTAACAAGGGGAAAAATACAAGCTTGCAAATTGTGACCTTTTTAAAGATGTTTACATTTAATTGTGCATTGTAATTAGATTTAGGATACTTATTTAATTGTCCTTCAAAGTTTTTCTTTTATTTTATTTGAAATGTAATATAAATTAACTAGGGTTTAGTTTAAGTTAACTACAGTTTGTATCATGCCTATAAAAGGCAACGTTTTCTTTGTAATATGGACTTTTTGATGAAATTATAAACTTTGAAGCTTTGGCTTTTCTTTCTTGTGTTCTTGGAACCTTGTGTTCTTCTGAACCAAGTTGTGTCATTTATCCAATTTCTATCGCAAGAAGGAAGTTGATGGTGGAAATTCAAATTGGTGAGTTTTGAATTCAAGTTGGTGGAAGCATCCTTTAAGTTTGAGTTAAGAATTATTTATGCTTGGATCACCCTTAAGTTGTTAGAGCATTTCGTTTATGCTTGAGGTTTATGTTCTTACAACATTTTTGTTCATGTTTTGGTGTTGAATTGATCATTAACCCTATATTTCTTGCTGTTGAATGTGTGATTTTTGATATTGGAAGTTGAGGTATTGAAGCTAGCTTGAAGTGGTGGTTGATTGGAGTTGAATATATGTTAGATTTGGGTGGGAAAATTGCATGACTTTGGGGATTGTTTAGTGTTAGATTTTTGGACCACCATTAAAATGTTATTTGATCACCATTGAAAGGGTTTGAGGGCTATGATTCTTGATCATCCTGGCTTCTTATTAAGTTTCTCATGCTTCCAACTTGTTTTTGTATCTTTATATGCTATTAAGTTTCTATTTTATGTATTTCTTATTGGAATATCTGATTTTATAATTTTGTGTATTGTTCTGATTAGATTCTTCATAATTACATGTTTTATAACTCTTTCAAGCTTGTATAATGTTCTAGTTGTGATTTTGAATAGATTGAGCTAGTTGTTAAGTTTTTATTATGTATTCTATAATTTTTGCTTCTTGTTATAGTACTACTTGCTACATGGTTTTGCTTCTTCAAGACACACGATCCTATGTTGAACACACGATCGTGAACTTAAGTTGCATAGGCCTACAAACTCTTTCTTATACATAATCATGACCCCTAGACATAATCATGCAAAATTGGGACATGCACACGACCATGACCATATAGAAATATGACCACACGATCGTGCGCTTATTGGGCGCATAGTCATGCATTATGCTCTGCTTATGTAACTTCATCTGTGAAAATTACAAATCTCAACCCAAAATTTATTAAATCTTACTCAATCTTAAATCAAGCTTATTTTAACAACTAATACATCAATATCATGGTACTTGAACATGTTTTCCCCATCAAATAGCATCCAATCAAAGCCAAGCATGCTTTCAAATCTTTAACTATATGTATATACATATATGTGTATTAAACATGTTTCTTAACATATATTTCATCAAGTCTATCAAGGATCATCATCTAATCATGCTAATAACTCATAAAACATGCTTTATTCACCAATTTATCCCTTTCTCAATGAACACATGCTATAGAAACAGGGAAGAAGGTAAGAAATCACTTACCTTAAGTTGTTATTAGTCTCTATCTCTTTAGTTTGATCTATTTCTCTGGCTCAACTAGCTGCTCCTAGATGAGCTTTCTTTGATCTAGGGTTGGGGTTGGTTGAGAAGGAAGAAGAAAGAATGGGTAATCGAATATGAAATGGGAGAAAAAAATTTTGTTTTATATATGGCAGCGGGATAGCAAGGACGTACGAGTGCATGGTCTTATGACTAGAAAATTTTAGATTTCTCTCTTCTCGCATTGTACATGGAAAAGTCTCTTAAAGAGACCTATACATATGTCATATATAACCTCTAAAAGACTATCTTACCCTTGAATCCTCTCAACCCTCTTTCTTACAATATAATCTGTCTTTTAACCCCTGATTCCAACCTATAAAAATATTCTAACCTCGGAGTATTACATAACCTACTCAATCAAGCCAATTGGAGAGTTAGCATATCATAGTAGATATAGATGTGATACCACTACAGCAGAAAGAGGCTTTAGCGGCGGTTTTTTAGCGGCGTTTGTACAAACGCCGCTAAAAGGCTGGTGTTTACCGGTGTTTTTTTGTAAACGCCACAAAATCTGCGTAGAAACGTCGCTATATAAAAATTTACCGGCGTTTTATAAAACGCCGGTAAATCTCATTAAAAAACGCCGCTATAGGTCTTCATAAACCTAGCGCACGAATCCTTCCTCTTCCTTTTCTCATTTTCCCTCACGTCGCTGCAGCTTTTTTTCTCCCACTGCCGACGCTGTATTCTACGGTTCCAGGTGGGTTTTCGACGGTTTCCGGCCATTGCTCCTTCATTGGAAGACTACCTTTTGCCCTTCTTCGCGTTGCTTCTTGTTTGGAGTCGGACTTGTGAGTTTTCTGGAAATATTTTATTTATTCTTGTTTTTTATTATTTCTAGTTATATGTTTATTGAAATCCAACCGAAATGGAGGGTTGGTTTGGATGTGATATTGGATTTGAAGTGTATTTAGAATTGCTTAAGTTTTGAATATGATTCCTGCGGATTTTGTTTTGATTTCGGTTATTGCTTCTCATTTGGATGATTATTTTTGTTTTTTAATATAATATATGTACAGTATAATATATTCAGCAAATTAAAATATATAATATATATATACAAAATACACATACATAGGAAAATTATAATAAATACTATATATGTACATATAGTATAATACATGTACAATATACATAATATATATTATATATTACATACAATGTCACAAAATAATAAATACACATATTTATATTTATATTAATTAAGCAAGTGATAAAAATATTTGCACCAGAGCTTTCATTGCATCCCGTCTCTTCATCAGTTCTCCTCTGTCTCTCCTTGTCAGCTTCCTCATCCTCAGCCCGCCATGGTTCAACTTAAATTTAGAATAGATTTGATTTGAGTTAATTTAAATTTGAATATTTGAATCCATTGATACCTAGCTTATTGGACTTGAGATCAAATTTGATTTAGAAATTGAATAATTTTTTCAATCTTCAATTTGTTTTCATTATCTTGTTACTCGTTTAGAGTTGATATATTCATAACATAATGCTTGCAAAGGTTGTTTGAAATCAAAAGAGTCTACTCAAGATTGATGAACTAAACAATTTAACTTTATATTTAATTTAAACTAACTTAAATTTTTAATATTCAAATTAATTTAAATTCGATTTATTCAATCCAAATTTATTTTCATATAAAATATATTGTTTAGACTTGATATATTCAAAACATAATGTTTACAAAGCTTGTTCAAATTCAAAAGAGTCTGTTCAAAATCGATGAATTGAGACTTGGACACAATTTGAAATAATTTAAATTTAGATTTTATTTGGGCTGACATGAGTTTGAATATTCAAATTGCCTTAAACTTGAAAAAAATTCGGATTGAATCCTACCCTAGAAAAGTCAGAAATTGAAATTTAATCTTTCTATCTTGAATTTGTTTTTATCATCTTTAGACTTAATATTTATATATTAAAAGAACAAAGCTCCCTCAGATTGCTCCATCTCCATTTTCTGCTAAAGCTCTTCCCTCAAAAGCTCTCTCCCTTGCTAATCTTGCCTGCAATTTACATTGAGAAATTCCTTAAAAAAAATAGTCATTTTGGAATATGAAGATTTGATTTGACTTGAAAGGGTTAAATTTGAAGTGACCTGTTTTTCCCAATCTGTGTATCTTGTTATGATAAAAAGCAGTAGTGTCTGAGTAAAAGAACCAGCTTGCACTCCAATCCAAAGTCCAATTCCTCTTAATTTCAACCAGAAACCCAATGTTGCAGCTATTGGAATTCCACATAGATAGAAGGCCCCAAGATTTACAAATGCCCCTATGTGCTGCCACCCACATCCTCTTGCAACACCTGAAACATAAAATTAAACCATAAATTAGAGACAGACAGGGCTGGATTCGATTTGAGCTAAGTCAAATCTGGGGTTGACTTGAGCTCAGATCTTAAGCTCATTCGGGCTAGCATAGTATTATAAGAGAACTATCAATATAATGAATGGTATCATCGAATGAACAAATAAATCAATCTCAAACAAAACTATTAAATTAAAACTTCAACTCAAGATAAACTCATTCGAAAAGAGTTATGAATTCTATTTAAGCTCATTCAAATCAACTTCACCCTTCAATACCAATCGAAACTAAAGGTATTTAACTCAGTCAACTAAACTAGTTTGCCATTATGTGAACCCAATTTTTGATTTGGAGAAAATCATAAACTGAAATTGACCCAGTCAAGAGATTAATTGACTTTGATCAGAGTTTTATTGGATCACCCTACTTTATTGTTTTTGTTTAATTTTTCGAAATCTGTTTGGTACTTTATTATTTTTTTTTGTTCATTTTTTTTTAAACCAATTTGTAACATATTAAGAAATTCATTCCAAGCGAGGAAGTTGAAGGAAAAGATGATCAAGTTACTTTGGAGAAAAAAACAATTCAACTATTCAATATAGTCTTGAGGTATAGTTATCATCTTTCTTTTTTTTTTGTAATTGAAAAATTTATTAATCAAAAGAAAAACCGGTGAGTAAAAACAAGCAGCCCAAACTAAGAAAAATGCAAAATGCAACCCAAAGTTGCAGCTCAAACTAAGTAAAAATGCAAGCAGCCCAAGCTAGAAAAAACAAGATACAAATTTACAAAATGTGTTTCCCACATTGCCAACAGACCAGGCCAACAGCAAATAAATGCAAGCAGCTCAAAATATCAGATTAAATAAATGCAAGAAAAATATCAGATGAGAATTTTTGTTTTACAGATTACAGCTAAAAAATGCCGAGGAAAAGAGATATCCGAATGGTCCTCGAGGGGCAATCCTCACAAAGCATTGACCCACAAGGTCAACAGCAAGACAACACCCCAACCATAGTTGGTAAAAGACAACATGCAGTTAACAGTTATGACATTTTGTTATCAGCATATGGCTATTGACTTATATGTTATTTTTTCTCTTATGTGTTACAGGTCAGGACTCAGAAACAAGAAGAAGGGGACCAACTTTGATGACGGAACTTTGGAATATGCCTCCGGGTGAGAAGGTCACGATGCAGTTTAATGATATGCACCAAGGAGTAGGACCCGAAGCTCGTACTTTGGCTAGTTATCTGGGGACGGTAGCAAGGAATTGTCAATTGCTCCCGTTAAATATACAAGATTAGAGGCGAATTCCGGCATTGGAGAAAGAAAGGATTCTTGAATTGGTTAAGGTAAGATTGCATTATTGTCTACACATACTATCGTATTATTTCTTACGGGCCCAATAACACGAATTAATACTGTATGTTTTTTTCCAGGCAAGGTTTTCATACCCTCCAGAAGGAGACAAATGGGTATTACAGTCTCTGGGTAAGAAATGGAAAGACTATAAATATGACCTAAAAGTAGAGTACTATGAACGTTATCCCAACATTGATGACCTTGTCAACAATAAACCGGATCGAATTCCACGAGACCAGTGGATGACTCTCGTAACACAGTGGCATTCTGAGCAGGGGCGGGTAATATAATTTTTGCTCTTTCTTGTCTAGTTACGTAATGATGAATTGTATCTATTTATTAAACATTTTCTTTGTTTCAGAGACGTAGCGGAACAAATAGAAGGACTCGTTCTGCTCAAACAATGCCACATACTGGAGGAACAAAGAGTATAGCGCGATTAATGAATGAAATGGTTAGTTTTTTTGCCCTCATTGTTAACCATATGATTAGGTTTTGTTGTAATTATAATTTTCTACATTTGAGGAACAGACATCAAGTGGTGAACAGCCGTCACGAGCCAAAGTGTTCATAGCCACCCATCGGACTTCTAAAGATGGGCGACCTATTGATCAGGACTCTGAACACGCAATCGTGAGTTTAGTTTCTGTTACTTTATTTGTGGTTGTGATAAATTTCGTGTAATAAGACGTTGCTTTTTGTAATGGGTTTAGGAACTCCTCCAAGAGAAAATAAATGAGTTACAAAGTTCTATCCAAGAGTCAAATGCAAGTCTTCCAGAAATGGAAGATAATGCATTTGCTTAAGTGATGAGACCAGAAAGACATGGTCGAGTGCGTGGATTAGGATTAGGTCCAACGCCCAGCATGTACAGAGCATCGGCATCGACATCGGCATCTCACCACTCAGACGGCCCTCCAAGTGTGAATAATGAGGCGGACAACAGAATAAGAGTCTTGGAAGACCAAGTGAGAACACTGCAAGAAACACTTGGTAGTATGAAGAACACATTTGAATCTCAGTTGTCCATGATTTGTTCATCATTGGGGTTGCGATCACAGCAAAATGACGAGCCACCTAGTGGAGAGGTAATGTTTACAGGATATGTTCAGATAACACATTTTTTTAAATTAAATAATTATATAAAAATTATTAACCATGAATTGTTCACTTATGTGTCGTAGGTACCTCATCCATCTAGTAACCAGCACTCTCCAGATGATGACCAGTAAGTTTGTATTTACGATTTGGTAAATTGATTTCTATGTTCGAAAAATACGTATTGGTGAAATCCAACCGATTGGTGGGTTGGTTTGTATGTGGATATGAAGTGTTGAAATTACTTGATGTTTGTTTTAATTGTTGTTGGTTTTAATTGTTGTTTGAAATCTATATGGTTTAATGAGATATAATTCTTTGGTATGGTTATGGTGCTTCAAATTGAAATAAATATGTCAGGGTTAAGACTAGAACTTGATTTTTTCTTTCAAGGAACTTGTCTATATCCTTATTTTTTTGACATTTTTGTGCCGATAAATCTTCTTTATTCCATCACATATTTTTTAGGCTGCTGATAGCTCATTTTCAATGAAAATATAATATATCAGAAAAATATTATTTTCCATTTTCTTATATTGATGGTTGGCATTGCTTGTTGTGCAGGTAGGTATTGAAAGGTTCAATCCTATTGGCACTCAAGGAACTCAAACGCTGGATGACACCAGAGAAGGTTAATTTATAAGAACTTTGTATTTTTCTAAATTGTGTATGTAAACAATATTAGAATTAACAATTGTATTCAGGTATTCCAATAATTCTAATAATATTTTTTATTTAATATTTTATTAATGATGTTACTAACTTTTTTTTGTATGTATTATTAGACGGTATTATTTTGCGTATATTATTATCAATTTATTTATAGTGTTTTGTATGATATTCATTATAAACAGGAAATTTAATCAATAAGCAGGGAAAACGGTTTATAAAACAGGTAAAATTGCGTCGAAAAAGTGTATAAAAAACGCTGCACAAACAAATAAAAAACGCTGCTATATGGAAAAAACACCGCAAAAAAAATTTCAACCAGCCGCAAAAAAATATGGCAAAAAAATTAAAAACGCCGTTAAAACAAAATAAACGCCGCTATAACATATGAAAAACGCCGCTATAAGGTAAAACGCCGCAAAAAAAAATTAAAAACCGCCGCAAACTTGGCACGCAAAAAAAATAAAACGCCACTAAAAGGCAAACAAACGCCGCTATAGGGTTTGTGTCACGACAGAATACGCGCGCCAAAAAACCGCGAGAAATAAATTGGCGGGTGTAGAAGTTTATACCGGTGTTTTTATAAACGCCGGTAAAACCAAAAATAAACGCCGCTACAGCCAGGGCACTTTTAGCGGCGTTTTTTTTTAGTTTTTACCGGCGTTTTGGTAAAACGCCGGTAAAATCTTTACCGACGGGACCTATACCGGCGTTTGTACAAACGCCGGTAAGATTGTTACTGGCGTTTATAAACGCCAGTATAGGCCCAAAAAAACACCGGTAAAAGCCGGCCCTGCTGTAGTGTACTAGGTCTCTCTCACCCCAAAAGTTTGCTCAAAGGGTGAGACTTTCCTTTACACTTACAAAATTTTTTGGTTTACTGTTTAGAGACAGTTTATGCCGGTTTAATTTTGTTTGACACATTGTCATATATATGAATTAAAGTATATATTCTTGGGCGGAAACATAAGAGAGTAATAAAATTGGTATTGTATAGCAACACAATCTTATAACAATTTGTAACAAAGAGATATAAAACAAATCAATAAATTCTATAACATTTTCCCAAATGGTCTGTAACATATTCTGAAATTACAACAAACTTCATGCATTTTTCACTACACCAAACAACTATTGGGCTGCCCAAAACCGCTGGCAGATCCATAAGCATGGCTGCATGAAGCTTCAGCCGGTTCATTATTGAAAGTGAGATTTACATCATCCAGGGTTATCCCAGAACATGGATTCTCCCAACTGCAATCAAACTTTACTGCAACTTCGGTTGCAGATGTTCCATGAATATCTCGGTATGTTACGTCACTTATTTGAACCCCCGAAGCCTGTTACATAATTCAAGTAAACCAAAGAGTACAGAGTAAGATTTTTGACATAGAAAATATTGTGTTATTGAGGATGAATTTTCGTTAACTTGAAGATAAGAGCCTTTTGAGATAGGAGAGGCAAAGCCACATAAACCTATACCTAAACTTCACACTTGAGATCATAACAGTGAAGTATCAAAATTAAAACAGTTATATGAAATGAGTTACCCACGTATAAACTTGTTATGATGTTACCTGTCCAGGGCAATTTTTCTCGTCAGGGCAGTAATTTTGATCAATGATGATAGGATTGTGAACATTGTTCATGATGGCATGTTGAAAGAGAATGTTTCTAGCAAAACCACTGCTAGGTCTTCCCCAAGATTTTATCCTGAGTCCATTTTCGGTACCTGTAAATGTCACAGTTTTTACGGTCACATTTTGCACTCCAGCCTCTTCTTGTTCCTTGCCAAGACTACCAATGCTGCAACAATATCATAACATCACCAACTCAGAACTAGAAACAAACAAAGTTGATTGTCCGGTTTTTCCCGCTTTTACCTGATCCCATGGCCAGGGCCACAAGCAACATTCTCAATCCATAAATTGGTAGTACCAGGTCCAATTGAAACACAATCATCACCAGTCCCAATCTTGGAGTTTAGGATTGTGACACCGCTCGATGATTGCACATGAATTCCATCGGTGTTAGGACTGTTGCCTGAGGCTGAAACCTTAACTCCTTGCGCTTTCACATTGTTGCATTCATTGATAACAATATGAAACATCTGGCTATTCACCGATGTTAATCCAGTTATCGCAATATTATTGGAGTTGGTAAACTCCAGACTCTGCACATTAAACAAAAGAATGGAAACTTAGTGAGATAATAAATTTACCCAAAATGAAAGCTGCTTTATTACGTGAATGTCAATCCTTAAACTTACCGTGGCACCACCGGGGCAACTTTGCCCTGTCTTCTTACAAGTCCACAAGCCAGCACCTTGGCCATCAAGAGTGCCACCAATAATAGAAACACCATTAACATGTTCAAAGAGAATCCAGTTGTCAGCATTTCCTAAAATGTTATAATCTGATGGAGCCATAAGAGTGCCATCAATACGTGCAGTAATATCATTGTTTCTGCATCCGCCTTTAAACACAACTTTTCCCAGTAAGAACCTCCCTTGTGGCACGTAGATCGTCACGGCTTCACTCGAGCCACAGGCTTTAATCCATGCATCGAGGAAGGCTTTTGATGAGTCAGTTTTGCCATCGGCTTTGGCTCCGAAGCTGAGAACATTATAAGTCACAGGACTCGCCAAAGATGAAGTGAAAAAGAGGAGGATTGAAATAAGCGAACAAACGAGATAACTCATCGATTTTGCCATTAAGTTCTTATTGATGATTGTAAGGAAATCGAAGAAAAGAATACAGAAATTGAGGAGACTTTGAAGGTTTAGTGGAGTGAAAATGGATTATTGCATGGGGATATTTATAGCCTTAAAAGCAAGCTGCCAGAAAATTTAAGAAAAGTGCGTGTTGTCCTTTTCAGCATTTGTGTACATAGCATGTTCTTCAATAGTCTGTCTATTGTTGCTTGTCATCTAAAACTTCATAACACGAGTAATCAATTTAATTCATTTAAAAGATTAAATTGCTTGCCCTTATTGTGCACAACCATGTGAATATTTTTATGTACAGACATGTGTGAGGGATTTGATTTAAGTTTGAATTGTCTCAAACTCGGATCAAATTTATAATATTTAGTTCAAGATGATATGAAATATTATATAGAGAAGATAAATAGTATCATTAGATGGGAAAATGAGTTGAGTTTTTACCAAGTTTTAGAATTATAGCACTTGCGTGAGATCAACACATCCGACTTGAATCAATTTGAATTGATTCTACCCTACAAACATGTGGAAATGTAAATGAAAACGTTACTTTTCAACCATGTGGAATGAGATCTATATGTTTTTTTTTTTCTTTTTCTGTTTCATATTTCATAACATGCAAAAGACATATAACATAAAGTACAAGTGGACGTACATGTGCGAGAACCTTTGATAACAGTATAGCAATTAAAATATGATTTATTCAGTCAATTGCTTCTGCTGACCAACCAATTTCAGCATAAACTGTATTCAACTAACTCTACTGTGAGGGCCACCCTTAGATTTTGTTCTCACCAACTGTTACATGTAATGTACAACACCATTGACTAACTCAAGGGATGAATTTGATCTGAGTTAAATGGAGTTTATGATTAATTTGAGTTCAAATTGAAATTATAATGTCTAATTTAAACTTGAATTTAAGTTTGTTTATAATGTTAAACAATGTGTATCGTAAAATGAACAAACAAATCGATTTTGAATCTATTCGCCCCTTAACTAAGAGTAGATTGTATCAAGCATATTTATGTTGTAATTTCATAAGTAACAACTTTACCAAATTTCTAAAGTCATCTTAAACTTCTGGAGGAATAATCTCGCAGCAATTTAAGCATCTTTATATGCCATTAACAGATTCATAAATAATTTAGATCAAAGCTTACTTTGTCATCATGATAATTATAGAGAAAATAAACACTCAATTTCGTGATTGAAACATGAAAAATTTACGGCCACTTCTGCTGGTTGATTATTGAATGTGAGCTTCAAATTCTCCCAAGTTCATCCCAGAGTATGGATAATTCGTACTACTATACAGCCAATACGGCCACAGAGTTTCCATGAATATCTTGGCCTAGTTAGTAAATGTGTAAATGAGAAAAGACGGTAGCAAAATTATTCGAGTATATGATGAATGATGAAAAATACATTTATAAAAATGTGGTCATAAAATCAGTGTAACATATTAAATTAAAGTATTTAATTGACTATTAGATTTAACATAACATAATATGTAATTGATATTTGAATCATAATATTAGTACTCTTAAACACATTACATAACAAAAATTTAATTATAATCTTTTGAACACATAACACAACATAACTAATTAATTTAATCATGATAGTTGATTTTTTTTTAATTTTAAATGATTTTACAATAATAATAAGAATAATCTTAGAGAAATCATGTTAGATCTCAAAAATTTTTATCTTATTCTACATCATTTGCCTTAACTGAAAAAAAGTTCAAATCCAAGTGATTTATCATACCATCATTAGTTAAGTTCAATAGTTTCTTTACAACAACAAATAAAGGCCAAAATCAATACAAGACTATTCAGGTATAAATTTGACAAGGTAACTTTGATTGGGTCACCGATATAAATTATAGTTTTTAAATATGTGTTAACTAGTTAAAGAATAAAATGTTGAGTTAATATTGAAAAATAAAAATTAAAAAGAAAAAATATAGGATTGCAAGAGATTTTCAATTTTAGAAGAAAATGTTATAGGTTTTATGTAAAATAATATTGTTTCATATCTTTTAAAATTGTGTCATTTTATTCTTTTTCAAAGAAAAAATTTAAAAAATATGATAGTGCATTATACGGGATATTACGCGTTGTCCACTTTCGACATTTGTGTACATACCATGTTGTTGAATAGTATGTCTACTAATTGTTCGTTGACATATAAAATTTGATAACACGATTATTCAATTCAATTACTTACCCTTTTTATGCACAAGCATATGATATATATAAATATATATATATATATATATATATTTTATGTACAAACATGTAGGGATGGATTTAATCTGAGCCAATTATAGGCCGACTCAAGCTTAAACTAAATCTATAATGTTTAACTCGAACTCTATTAAACTAATACACAATATCATACGAACTATCAAGGAGGTGAATAGTTTTGTTGAAAGAGTGAACATTATAATCGTAAAATGAACAATATCTTCAGATGAATAATTAAATTGATTTTGAGTCAAATTTTTAGATTAAAACTGTAGTTTGAAATTAATTCATTCAAATTGAATCAATTTGAATTGAATCCACCCTACAAACTTGTGGAAATACAAATTAAAGTGTTGCCTATATGTTTAACATTTTGAACAAATATATTTACTTTTCAACCATATGCATGGTCATGTGGACATGTTTTTCTCTTTTCTACTGTTTCATATGTATTCATAACATTCAAATTAATGACTTTTTGAATAATCTCTAATTACTTATTACTAAATGTGGTATTTCTACAAAATGGAAACTGTTCGAGACCCTGGAATAGTGGTTGTGTTATTGAGTTGAAAAAGACAAATAACAAGAAGGACAACTGCACGTACATGGTTGCTTGATATTAAAATTTTGTCTGACGACACAAGCTTGCGATTATTAGTCGAATTACATGATTTTATCTGTCTTATTTCATATGCGTGATTTGATTTTCGGTTTCTTCTTAATTCATTTCCTAACATCAGCTTGTGATAGGGTTACAGGTTCAGGATGACACAAGAAATTTTTTCATGGAAGATGACAAATTTAACACAGAAGGATGAGCCTGATGTTAGTTGAATTGTTCAATATAAAAATAAAGTACAAATCTTATCCAGGTTTCAATATTTATACATGGAAAGTTTTAACGTGTACTGCAAAGGCTCTATCAAAAACATCCTTTTTCTAAATATATGATATATATTTTTTTAATTTTATAAGAATGGTAGTTCAAATTTATTCTATTTTTCAATAATATAACAAAGAAATTCTTTTTTACATGAGCTGTTGGATCTAAGGATACGATAATGTTATGTAGAGTTTTGCTACCAACTGAATAACCCACAGATTTGGTACCCGCACTACAAAGTTGTTATTCATAAAAGTTTTGTTAAAGACATAATAACACTTAGACGTTTTGAATCGTCATTTTTTATAATTGAATGAGCCAAAATTTGTTTTTCTCTATTGAAGAGGCTTTCAAGTTTTCCTATTGAAGAAATTGAAGTTTTAAAATTTTCTATCAAAGAGACTAAATTTTTTCTATTGAAGGGCTCCTAACGGAAATCTCTACTTTGTCACTGTTTATATCTAATAATTCTACAAACTCAAAGGCACGAGCACAGAGGGATTCAATCTAAGCCAAGCTGGTCGAAGTCATAAAACCTACTTGAGCTTAAGTGTCATCGAAGGGCTGTAAACGGCATGTACAGTGACATTAGAAAGATGAATAGTCCCACCAATGAGATGAACATATATTATCGGATAAGTAAACGAATTAATCATGAGCCGAACTAGATCTCCAGCTAAAAATCGATTCATTTTAAATGACCTAACTTGGATTTGGATCCACCTTTACACAAGCAATTGTAACCACACAAAAATATGTGGACGATATTAGAAAAAAAAAAAAAAAGTATCATGAAGGATGATATTGTACGCTACCGACAAGAATTCATCTGAATAATTAGGTCTAAAAGGTGTGGAGTTTGGCCGGTTCCATGGATTTTGTTTCGTCCATGTTCATGAATCTTAATTAATTTTCATGAAAACAAACTACTACAGTTCTTTCTAGAACAGGGCCTGATGGAGATAATTTTATAATTATTGGTAGGAAAATTGAAATTGAATGTAAAACTAAGATGTAAGGCTGCATTCTATCCAAGTTGGGTTGAGCTTGGAGTTATTTTAAGCTCGGATCGAATCTACAATGTTCAATTCAAGATTGAGCTTGTTCAAGCTAATGCATAGTATATCAAAAAACTACCAATAAGATGAACAATACCGTCAAATAGTGAACAATGTTACAAGCAAGATGAATAAGTCACAGCGTGGACAAACAAAGCTGACATTAACCAGAGTTGTCAAACTGAAGCCCCGTCTCACGAATCAACTTGCACATCGACTTTCTTACTGAAGATCTATGCATATTATTAGAATTTCAGAAATATTTTTTTCATTAACATTAGTCTGCAAAGTTTGGTTATATATTTTCACAAATTAATATGATACTTATATACACTAAAGTGTGGTTTTCATAATCAAAGATAGGTATAACCTATCATCATATTCCATCCAAACATCCTCTCTATCTCTAACATTTGTAGATTTCGGTTGATGAGATTTCTCGTCACCAATTGATATTGCGAATTAAAGTCTTACATAGCAATGATTAGAGAATGATAAGATTTTATTAAATCTATCACAAATATGTGAGAATAAATATAGAGATAAGTGAACATAGGTCAGAGCAAAATGTGACACTTGTAACTACTTTGTGGTTTAACCCTGGTGATTGGAATGTCTACATTTATGATATTCTCACTTATTTCACCTCTCTCACTCTCCTCCTTTCTTCTCCCTTATCTATACATTTTTGGAGGAAAAACCTTAGAATTTCCTATTTTCTTCGGAGCCTTGACCTATGATTTTAATTTTTCAATAGATGGAGTTGTGTTTATATTGATGACAATTCATTTATGTGGAAGTTAAAATCTTTATTAGGTGACCATTATGAAATGTTGTAGCATGAGATTTTTCGAAAAGCCTTCTTTGACAATTGCAAATGAATGTTCTATAAATTTGAAATTATCTTATCGCTAATTGTTAGTTTTGGTATCCAAGTCTTTGAAGCTTTAAACTAGAGAATTAACTAGTCATTTGTTATTTGCTACATCCAGTTATACATAAAGGAGTGACTTTATAGCACTCTTTTTTTTTTACACAATACTTATTCTATTTTAACTCCAATCATTAGAGGTTGTGTTAAGAGTTGACATCTAATGATGTTTAAAGATATGTTAGTATGCACTCTTCTAATACTGAGAATCACAATTGAGGTCAACCCCAGTTGTTTTGCCTAATAGTAAAGAGCAAGGGTTACTCAAGGTGGCCAAGGTTTAAGTTGCAATGAAGTCAATAGCCCTTGATTTACCTAATCTGTGGCTGCAAGTCTAAGTGGTCACATACTCTTGGATTTATCTTGCTAGATCAGTTAGAGTTGACTACTTGGTATGGGTAAAGGTTCCTATGTTATCAAAAAATTCATAATTGAGGTCTCATGATTTATTAGGGTAAAACCTGACTTGATATCATGAAGCATTTGTCAATTTGTTTATTGACCTACCTGATTAGGTTGGCTTAACTAGTTTGCCTCCATGATAGGTTGAGTTAGTTTGATGGGATCTCAATCCATTAGAAAGGTCAACCAAGACTTCCCAAGTACAATAGAGAGGGTTGTTGGACTTGAATAAAATAGTAGAAACATTTAAAAGTTCACATTATTAAATATAATAAGTATTCGGCACATATATTATCTTATTTTTGTAGATTTTGAAAACTGACCTAACATGTGACCCAAGTTTCATGAATGCATTTGAAAATCAATTTGGAATAAACATAAGATTCCTAGACTTGTATCGACACCTTCGAATTGTACTTGAGAAAAAAGAATTCTTATACGCTTGTGTAGGATCCTCTTGTTGAGCCCAAATGTGGTTCTAATATAGAGTTGTTTGTGTGGGCAAAAGTCACAAAATTGTGAAATCAATCTCTTTATTTAGGAGACGATGCATGGTCTTGCATACGATGTTTATCTTATCCTGTACAAGTCATAATTATCTAGATAACAAGTTGATTGGATAAGTATAATGGATAACTATCTAGATAAGATGATGCATGATTGTGCATTGATCATAAACATAAGACACAACATCATCTTATTGTAAACCAATTGAATTACCATCTCAAAGTTTAAATGAGGCAACAAACTAACTACAACTTTTTACGTACGTAAGTACCAAGATAACACCACTCATAACTTTATATAAACTATCGAATAAAGATCAAAATAAATCTAAAACTAAAATCAAACAATTAATAAGCACGCCTAGGTAAATCATATAATAATAAGTGAGATGATGTTAAGACTTTGGGTTCACTAATTCACTACAATGTAGGTTTTTCATATGACTAAATATATCATATTATTCATATGACAATGGAATTCCTTAAATTGATCAATATTATTTCTCAAATAATATTAATCATATTTAACAATCTAACAACCTAAACATCTCTATCAAGGTTTAATTAGATGAAAATGTATTAAGTTCTATGGAATTCACTAACTTTCAGCACAAGCTTATTGTGCCTATGACTATTGCATATATTATCAAATATATGTCTATATTCGACTAATCCATAGTTCGTATTCTAGTTACTTTTATGCGACCTCACCTCTCAGTCTCAATCACACAACAGGGATCCTATTAAAAATTGATCATGTTTTTAACAGACATTAAGTTCAGAATGCAAACTCACATGAAATAACATGTTTGTAATTTAAATTAAAAAAAACGCTACATATTCATGAATTAGTTAGCCTTAATCTTAGCAAAAATTATTTAGTTTATCATCAAACACAAATAAATAATCAGATTCAAATAAAGCATAGTGAAAAAATAAGAATAAAACCCGATAACTCATTAAATCCTTTATTGAAATCTGATGAAAATTAGTCTCACAATTGCAATCCAAATAGCTTTCAATTGATTCTTCAAAACAAAATTTAGAATCTCTGAAAAGTACTTGAAAAATCTCTCAAAAACTCTCCTAGGATGGCTCTCTCTTTTTCTAAAGTTATAATTCAATATATATACTTAGGGTTAGGGAAGAATTTTAATCGAAATGAAACTCTGTTGAAAGTGCCCATGCAATGACATCATGCCACGACATGAAGATTCTACCTAGGCTACTACTGGGCATGTCATAGTATGATGCTGTGGCATGAAGCTTTTGTGCTGCTTCTGCTGAGCATGCTGCAGCATGATGCCGCAGCATGTAGCTTCTAGAATTTTCATGCATCTCTTGCATTCTCCCATGCTGAGGCATGTAGCTTCTAAAATTTTTGTCTCCATAGAATTGTAGCCCTTGATGTCTAGTTTCATATGAATTTCGAATCACCTCATTTAGACATCGGAATCTCAAGTTATGACCAATTTTGTGCTCTGTGGTTAGATATAAAATTTCACCGAGAAGACCTGAATTTGCAGCAATAGTTGAGGGCCCCAACGACCTCAGATTTTTCCATATAATAGCTTTATGAAAAGCTAGAGATGTCCACTACAACTTTGAGGAGGAGTACTTTTCATTTTACTACTCAAAATTATTGAAAATCCTTAGTTTCCTGCTATGGTGCATAATGTTTTACTTCACATTTTATGCTTTAGTCGCTCATTATTTCTTAAACTAAATTCGAAACATTAGCTAGTCCTTTATAAGTGTCTTTTTGGCTTCATTTCCATTGAATTCATATCAAAACCAAAATTTCCTACAAAACCAAATATGAAAACCCGTGATCCTAGAATGTGTACATAATAAGGGTAAAATGGTCAAATCACTCCTAAAACTCTATAAATTGACCATGAAATTATGCATGCAGTTGACACTTATCACAAACTTAAAAAAAAAAAAAAAACAAAATAAACAATATAGAAGAATCCAACCATAAAATTCTGCACCTTAACAAAGTAACTAGTAACCATAAATTAAAATATTATTCAGTTGTCAAGGAGCTGTAATAGATAACCACAAGTGTAGTAGATAGATGAGTTTTGATACGGTAAATACAAAATTTCTAGAAGGGTTGAATGGCTTTATTTATTTTGCATTTGGGGATAATTCAATTAATGACAAGGTTTTTTATCCTTTCAAAAAGTGCATACTTTACCACCCTAGAAATTAGATTGAAATATATGATTATTTGGTGGCTTATGGCCTTATGTCAGCGTATGATACGTGGTTTTTCCATGGTGAACAAATGCTTACACAATGTCCTATTAAAGATGTCCAAGTTTAACAAGAAATGCCTAGAGATAATGATATGACGGAAATGTTACATGATATTTTTAGGATATTAGGACAAAATACAAATGTATGTCTAGATAAAACAAATGTAATGGAGCCTAATGATGATGGTATTGTACCGTAAGAAAATACAAAACTAATTTCTTAAGAAAGAAAAGAATTTTAGAAAATTAATATAAGATGTCAGGAAGAATTTTATCTTGGGTGTAAGATTTTAATAAATGTTTCTTCATATTGCATCTTTATAATTTAAAATATCATTATGATTGATCTAATGAATCAGTTGATACCATGATTAAGCTTTTAGAAGATGTTTTCCAAATGGTGAGGCATTACTAAAATCTCTCCATGAAACAAAAAAAATTATTGATGTATTATGTCTTAAGTATGTTAGAGTAAATGTTTGTCCTAATGGTTGTATGCTTTTTGGAAAGAAAAAACTTATGATGCACAATTTGTAAGGATTCTTGTCGGAGAACTACTAAGAATGACTCTTGTAATGCTATAGCAAGCTTGCATTTTGTAAACAAAAAGAAAATTCCATCAAAGGTGTTACAGTATTTTCCTTTATAACTTATACTTTAAAGATTATTCATGTCACCTAAAACTTCAAATTTAATGATATGACATGACAAACAATATACTATGGAGGTATTTTGAGACATCTAACTAACTAAGAAACATGAAAAAATTTTGACTGTAAATATCCTAAATTTTTTGGAGACCCTTAAAATGCTAGATTGGGTTTAGCTACTAATGACTTTAATCCATTTGGCATAATGCAAAGTACTTATAGCATATGAACTATTATTTTAATTTCCTATAACTAACCACCATAATTTTGCATGAAATGTTTATTGTTTTTGTTGTAGTGATATGAGTTTGAGTAATATAATATTGACATTAAATATTGATGTTGGTTGATTATTGTGTCTGTTGTATTAGGTATGAGTTTGAGTAACATATGAATTAGATAGACTTTGGCTGATTATTGCGTTTGTTCTACTAGGTATGAGTTATAGTAATATCGAAATTAGATTGAATGTTAGTTTTGGCTAATTATTATGTTTGTTGAACTAGATATGAGTTTTGAGTTACAAAAGAATTGGATTGAACGTTGATATTGCCTGATTAAAGAGAAAACACTAATTTCATCTGTGATTTATTGCAATTTGATTAATGAAAAGAGAATTTTGATTCATTCTTCTTATATCTTTTTTTTTTTTTCTCAGATACAAATTTTCTGCATATTGTTTTCATCAATCATACGCTTTTATAATCATTCAGAAATGACGATTTTAAGCAAGCTTGTGTATGGTTCATTACAAATTCTGATCCTATGATTGGCTTCATTTGTTTATCTTTCATTAATATGTTAGTCCTTTTGTACTTATAAACAACACACAAGACTATGCCCATGGTTTAAGAATTTATATTGCATTTTGTTGAATATTTATTTTTTAATAACATACATAAATGATTTTTAATTGGAAACTTTACAAATTTTCGTTTAGATTACCAAATGACTTAGTTGAGTTATAGTAAACACATATTGATGCTTTTGACCATTGTAAGCACTCTTAAATCAGTATATGACCCTTTTACACAAAGGATTGAAAGCTTTTTCAATTTGTACAAGAAATAATCAATGAAAGGTAATAATTATTAATGTAAATTACCAGAGGTTTTAACAATTAAACTGAGGTTTTAGTAGCATTTATTTAAATTTGTAATGGCGCTTTTGTCAGTTTCAACAATGTTACTTGTAGCGACGTTTTCATCAATCATTACTAGTGTTTATACATATGAAAGTAGTAATTTGATGTATAACAACATTTTAAAATGCTACAAAATATGTAAACTTATAACAAATTTTTTACCTTTAGCAACATTTTAAAACACATTAAAAGTTAAAATTCTAACAATTACTGGGGTTTATAAATGTCAGTAAAAGTGTCTCAATGTATGGGTAATAAAATATTTATCGACAAATAGAAACACCGGTAAAAGATAAATAAATCATTGGTAAAGATACATTGATTTAGTGCAAACTATGGTGAGAATACAATTTTGGTGGGAATAGACTTTTACTGATGTTTAACAATGCCACTAATAAGGTTGTGGAATGTGGTAATAACCTTATTAGTAGCATTTAAGAATATCATTAAAATTGACGTTGTATATTATATCTTTCAATAACGTTTTCATGTATATTTACCAGTATTTTGTATAAAAGCCACTGAAAGTTATACGAATGCAAGATTCAACAGTGTTTGGATGAACGTCGATATATATATCAATGGCATTTAAAAATACCATTAGTATTTGATAAAAACATTGGTAAATGGTTTCTTTGTTGTTGTGTGTTGCATGTATTGATTTATATATCTCTATTCGATTAATTCATGACAAAACAAATCTCATAAAAATTGGTTAGATTTTTAATAGGCATTTAAACCATAATACATGCTCATCATGAAATAAAACAATCTTCAATCATAATGAAAAAATATTACAAATTCATGACTTGGTTAACCCTAATCTTACCCTAAGATATTTAATTCATAGTAAAGGAAGAATTAACACAATAATTTAAGGAAAACATAATTAGATTAAAGAAAACAAAACCCAGTGAAGAATAACTTTGAACAATCTGACAATCTATTTTTAATCTCTCAAAGTAGAGTTTGAATTTAGTTGAATCGTAAACAATTTATGAAATAATCTGAAAATTTTGTGTATATATACAAGATACTCATATGCCACTCTAATATAAGAGTAATATTATATGTATACAATTTTTGTATAAATTTTGCGGATCTAGTGATGTGTCATCATCCAATCGGTGTTAATTCATCCTCCAGCTCAAAAATTTTGTACACATAATTGGTAGGCCTTTCTTCCTAACCATGAAGATTAACATCTTAACATGATAATAGAGTTAAATGTTATAGATTAAGATGCTCACATTTCGATTGGTTACAAAATAAAACTCGAGGTTCATGGACTATTAGACTAAAATATAAATATCAAAAAGTAATATTACATATGCTAACAACAAATACAAACATTGATGTTTTATTATATTCATCTATTCATATTCATATGATGATATATTAGTGTTAGTGAATGTCTTCAACTAGGCAGACCAACCAAAGAGTAAGACTACAAAATCTCCTCTTCAACCACACAAGCCAATAGCCTCCTCCATCAAGCCAATTGGAGAGCTAAAAGCAACCTCCATATGTTTGGGTTACCACACTGGGACTTCATATGGAAGCGTATTATAGCAGATTTAGATGTGATACCAGGTCTCTCTCACCCCAAAAGTTTGCTCAAGGGGTGAGACTTTCCCTTGCAAAATTTTTTTGATTTATTGTTTACAGAAATAAAAGTTTATGCTGGTTTAATTTTGCTTGACGCATTGTCATATATATGAATTATAGTATATATTCTTGGGCAGAAACTATAAGAGAAAAATAAAATATTGTATAGCAACACAATCTTATAACAATTTGTAACACAAAGACATAAAACGAATCAATAAGTTCTATAACATTTTCCCAAATGGTCTGTAACATATTCTGAAATTACAACAAACTTCATGCATTTTTCACTACACCAAACAACTATTGGGCTGCACAAAACCGCTGGCAGATCCATAAGCATGGCTGCATGAAGCTTCAGCCGGTTCATTATTGAAAGTGAGATTTACATCGTCCAAGGTTATCCCAGAACACGGATTCTCCCAACTGCAATCAAACTTCACTGCAGCTTCGGTTGCAGATGTTCCATGAATATCTCGGTATGTTACGTCACTTATTTTAACCCCCGAAGCCTGTTACATAATTCAAGTAAACCAAAGAGTACAGAGTAAGATTTTTGACATAGAAAATATTGTACTGTTGAGGATGAATTTTCGTTAAATTGAAGATAAGAGCCTTTTGAGATAGGAGAGGCAAAGCCACATAAACCTATACCAAAACTTCATACTTGAGATCATAACAGTGAAGTCTCAAAATTAAAACAGTAATATGAAATGAGTTATCCACGGATAAACTTGTTATGATGTTACCTGTCCAGGGCAATTTTTTGCGTCAGGGCAGTAATTTTGATCGATAACGATAGGATTGTGAACATTGTTCATGATGGCATGTTGAAAAAGAATATTTCTAGCAAAACCACTGCTAGGTCTCCCCCAAGATTTTATCCTGACTCCATTTTCGGTACCTGTAAATGTCACAGTTTTTACGGTCACATTTTGCACTCCAGCCTCTTCTTGTTCCTTGCCAAGACTACCAATGCTGCAACAATATCATAAAATCACCAACTCAGAACTAGAAACAAACAAAGCTGATTGTCTGGTTTTTCCCCTTTTTACCTGATCCCATGGCCAGGGCCACAAGCAACATTCTCAATCCATAAATTGGTAGTCCCAGGGCCAATTGAAACACAGTCATCACCAGTCCCAATCTTGGAGTTTAGGATTGTGACACCGCTCGATGATTGCACATGAATTCCATCGGTGTTAGGACTGTTGCCTGAGGCTGAAACCTTAACCCCTTGCGCTTTCACATTGTTGCATTCGTTGATAACAATATGGAACATCTGGCTATTCATCGATGTTAATCCAGTTATCGCAACATTGTTGGAGTTAGTAAACTCCAGACTCTGCACATTAAACAAAGGAATGGAAACTTGGTGAGATAATAAATTTACCCAAAACGGAAGCTACTTGCGTAACTGTCAATCTTTAAACTTACCGTGGCACCACTGGGGCAACTTTTCCCTGTCTTCTTACAAGTCCACAAGCCAGCACCTTGGCCATCAAGAGTGCCACCAATAATAGAAACACCATTAACACGTTCAAAGAGAATCCAGTTGTCAGTATTTCCTACAATGTTATAATCTGTTGAAGCCACAAGAGTGCCATCAATACGTACGGTAATATCATTGTTCTTGCATTCGCCTTTAAACTCAACTTTTCCCAGTAAGAACCTCCCTTGTGGCACGTAGATCGTCACGGCTTCACTCGAGTCACAGGCTTTAATCCAAGCATCGAGGAAGGCTTTTGATGAGTCAGTTTTGCCATCGGCTTTGGCTCCGAAGCTGAGAACATTATAAGTCACAGGACTTGCCAAAGATGAAGTGAAAAAGAGGATTGAAATAAGTAAACAAACGAGATAACTCATCGATTTTGCCATTAATTTCTTATGGATGATTGTAAGGAAATCGAAGAAAAGAATACAGAAATTGAGGAGACTTTGAAGGTTTAGGGGAGTGGAAATGGCTTATTGCATGGGGATATTTATAGGCTTAAAAGCAAGCTGCCAGGACAAGAATTAAGAAGATTACGTGTTGTATTTTTTCAACATTTGTGTACATAGCATGTTCTTCAATAGTCTGTCCATTGTTGCTTGTTATTTAAGACTTCATAACACGAGCAATCAATTTAATTCATTTCAAAGATTAAATTACTTACCCTTTTTATGTACAGGCATGTGAATATTTTTTTATGTACAAACTTGTACAGGGGATTCAATTTGAGTTAAATTTGAATTGTCTCAAATTTGAATCAAATCCATAATATTTAATTTAAAATGATGTACAATATTATCAAAAGACTATCAATAAAATAAACAATATTTTCAAAGAGTAAACGTTGTTATCGAGAAGATAAACAATATTTACATGAATAAATGAGTTGAGTTTTAAATAAACTTCAGAATTGGAGCTCTTGCATGAGACCAATACATGCAAATGGAATCAATTAGAATTGAATCTACTCTATAAACACGTGAAAATGTAAATGAAAACGTTGCCTATATGTTTTACTGTTTAATAAATATATGTACTTTTCAGCCATGTGGAATGAGATCTATATGTTTTTTTTTCTTTTTCTGTTTCATATTTCGTAACATGCAAAAGACATATAACATAAAGCACAAGTGCTCGTACATATCCAAGAACCTTTGATAACACTATAACAATTAAAATACGTTCAGTCAATTGCTTCTGCTGACCAACAAATTTCTGCGTAAACTGTATTCAACTAACTCTACTGTGAGAGCCACCCTTAGATTTTGTTCTCACCAACTGTCACATGTAACGTGCAACACCGTTGATTAACTAAAAAGGTGGATTTGATCTGAATTAAATTAAGTTTACGACTGATATGAGCTTAAATTAAAGTTATAATGCCTAATTTAATTTGAATTTGAGTTGGTTTATAGTGTTAATCAATATTATTAATAGAATAAACAATATATATTACATAATGAATAAATAAACCGATCTTGAGTTTATTAAAAGTAGATTTTATCAATCATATTTATGTTATAATTACACAAGTAATAACTTTACCAAATTTCTAAAGTCATGTTCAACTTTTGGAGGAATAATCTCGCAGCAATTTAAGCATCTCTATATGCCATTAACAGAATTTATGTCAAAGCTTACTTGGTCAACATGATAATTATAGGGAAAATGAACACTCAATTTCGAGATTTAAACTTGAAAAATTTATGGCCACTTCGGCTGGTTGATTATTGAATGTGAGATTCAAATTCTCCAAGTTTATCCCAGAGTATGGATAATTCAAACTACTATACGGCCACTTCGGCCACAGAGTTTCTATGAATATCTTGGCCTAGTTAGTAAATATGTAAATGAGGAAAAATGGTAGAGAAATTATACAAGTATAATACGATGAATGATGAAAAATACACTTCTAAAAATGTTGTTATAAAATCATTATAGCATATTAAATTAAAGTATTTAATTGACCAATCGGCCTAATATAACATAATATGTAGTCGATATTTGAATTATAGTAATAGTACTCTCAAACATAATACATAACAAAAATTTAATTATAATCTTTTAAATACGTGAGACAAACCAATTAATTTAATCATGATAGTTGATTTTTTTATTTTAAATGATTTTACAATAATAATAGATTTATCTCCCACATTTGTCATCCATAAACGAGTCAAATTTATGTCATCTAGATATTTTACTAAAAAAAAAAAAACCTTCAAAAGTAAAAATTAATTAAAAAACCCTACACCTTGAATAAAAATAATGCTAGAGAAATCATGTTATAACTCGAAAATTTTTATTTTATTCTACTTCATTTGCCTTACCTAAAAAGAATTTCAAATCTAAGTGATTTATTAGACCAACATTAGTTAAGTTCAATAGTTTCTTTACAATAACAAATGAAGGCCAAAAATCAATACAAGACTGTTCAGGTATAAATTTGACAAAGCAACTTTGATTGGATTACTAATATAAACTATAGTTTTCAAGTGCGTGTTAACAAATTAAAGGATAAAATGTTGAGTTAATAATGAAACATAGAAATTAAAAAGAAAAAATATGAGATTGTAAGAGATTTTCAGTTTTATAAGAAAATGTTATAAGTTTTATATAAAATAACATCGTTTTATGTCTTATAAAATTGTGTTGTTTTATCTTTTTCAAAGAAAAAATTTAAAAAAAACGACAATATATAATATGGGACATTATGTGTTGTCCACTTTCAATATTTGTACATACCGTGTTATTGAATAGCATGTCTGCTAATTGTTTGTTATCACATAAAATTTGATAAGGCAAAGTATTCAATTCAATTCCTTTGGAAGATTAAATTACTTGCCCCTTTTATGCACAAGCATCTGAATATATATATATTTTTCTATATACATACATGCAATGGGGGATTTGATCTGAGCCAATTATAAGCGGACTTAAACTTGAACCAAATTTATAATGTTAAACTTGAATTTCTTTAAACTGATACACAATATCATAAGAACTATCAAGGAGATGAACAGTTTTGTTGAAAAAGTAAATATAATAACAATAAGATGAACAATATCATTAGTCAAATAATTGAATTAATTTTAAAAGAGTTGCACAAAATGATTTGGAATTGGCTCTCTTTGGTTACTATATTATCAACAAATATACACAGGTACAAAGGAAAAACAAATCCTTATATACAAGGAAATGTTACAACTGATATCCTTTAATCATGTGATTGAGTATTTGAAAATTAAATAGTTATAATCTTAAAAAGTAATGGAAGGACTATAATTTTAGGAATAGTTGTTATCCTTCCTTGATACCCCCCCGCAAACGGATGGGAGGAACTACCATCAATTTGGCTTTCATGTAAAGAAATCTTTGCTTGGATAGAGGTTTCATTAAGACATCGGCTAGCTGATTAGTAGTAGGTATATATGATACCTGAAGATTTTTATGGCGAACCTGATCTCTTACGAAATGAAAATCAAGTTCAAGGTGTTTGGACCGCGAGTGGAAGACTAGATTAGCTGCTAAATAGGTTGCTGAGACATTATTGCACCAGATTTTTGGTATAGAATGAAATGGTTGATGAAGTTCTCGCAGGAGACATTGAATCCAGTAGACTTCAGATGCAGTTGATGCTAAAGCCCGATACTCGGAATCAGTGCTTGACAGAGCCACAGTCTTTTGTTTCTTGGCGCACCATGCGATAAGATTAGAGCCATGAAACACAACATTAGCTGATGTGTTTTTGCGGTCAAGTTTATCACTTCCCCAATCTGTATTAGAAAATGCAAAAAGACATGGAGAATTTGAAGGTGTGAGCACCAGACCATGGTCAATTGTTCCTCGTAAATAGCATAGTATGCGTTTCACAACTTGCCAATGGTTGTGTTGAGATTTCAAGGCTTGAAGACATATTTAATGCACTCAGAAACAAAAATTAACTGTTGAATGAGCAAATAAAATATATCATAGGCATCAAAAAAATGATGAAAAAATAAAAAATAAACTGAAACATAGCAAGCAAGATGACACAGTCATGTATAGTGGTTCGACACTCATGGCCTACATCTACTCTCCCAAAGCAAGGTTGAAATTCATTAAATCAAAAAGTATTTCAGATTACAGAGCTTGATATCCTCTGATAAATCCCAAAAATTATAGGAAAGAACACACCTGATAAACTCTAGCCTCTCCCCTCTTTTTTGTTACAGTCAACACACATACCCTTTGATTAATCAAGGGTGAATTTATACAGCTATAGGACTCAGCATCAGCCTCCACCTAGAATCAGCAAATCCCCTTCCAGCCACAGGATCAGACTTGTCCAGAATCTTCAGTTAAGGAGAAGAAAAACAGAAAAAGAGGGTCGAGCATCGCACCTTAACAGAAGAGAAGAGGGTAGCACCTGTTTGTTATGTAACCAAATACAAAATATATTTTTCTCCTCCAGCAGAAACGACACCACATCGTTTTTAAATAAAACTTTGACTTTTCAAAGCTATATAAACAAAAAGACTGAGAGAGCAGAATACATGGCAAAGAAATGCCACATCTTCACAATTCTCCACCTTGGTACTTCCTTTGACATGTCAGAATACTTCCTTTGCCTTGGTATCTATTTATCATTTTATTCAACATGCAATAGGCTCACGCAGAGCCTATGTTTTCCACCAGAAACTGACTTGGTAAACATGTCTGCTGGATTGCTTGAACTAACCACCTTTTCCACTTTTATCTCTTCATTGTTAGTGAGGTTCCGGATGAAGTGAAGGCGTACATCTATATGCTTAGTACGCTCATGGAAAATTTGATTTTTGCACAAGTGAATAGCACTTTGGCTATCACTCTGAATCACCACCAGTTTCTGAAAAATTCCCAGCTTACCTACTAGACCTTTCAACCATCTAGCTTCTTTTGTAGCTTCAGTAATGGCTACATATTCTGATTCTGTAGAAGACAATGTCACCATGTGCTGAAGTTTAAATTTCTAGCTCACCACATTTCCCTATACTGAAAATGCAAATCCAGTAGTGGATTTTCTCCTGTCTATATCTCCAGCATAATCAACATCTACAAACCCTTCCATACAGTATTCATTCAGTTGATTCTTTTTGTATTCAATACCAACAGAAGTTGTCCCCTTCACATATCTCAATATCCACTACAAAGCATTCCAATGTACCTTCCCTGGATTACTCATAAATCTGCTTGCAAGACTCACAACATAAGCCAAGTCAGGTCTTGTACACATCATCAGGTACATCAGACTTCCCAGAGCATTAGCATAAGGCACTTTAGCCATTTTCTCTTTCTCTTCTTCTAATTATGGACTTTGATTATGTGACAGCTTGAAATGTTGTCCAAGTGGAATGTTGTCCAAGTGGAGTCTGAACAGCCTTAGACTCTCTCATGTTGAACTTTTGTAATATATTCTCAGCATATTCTTGTTGAGACAATTTTAACTTGCCATTTTCTCTTTCTCTGATTATAAAAATGCCAAGTATCTTTTATGCTTGGCCCAACTCTTTCATTTCAAACTTGGTATTCAACATCTTCTTAAGCCAAGTTATTTCAGACTTGTTATGGCAAGCAATGAGCATATCATCCATATACAAAAGTAAATAAACATGAGTCATATCTGAAATTTTCTTAAAATAAAAACAACTATCATAATTGCATCTCAAAAAACCAATTTCAAGCATAAAAGAATCAAACTTTTTATACCATTGTTGTGGTGATTGTTTCAAGCCATACAAAGACTTTTTAAGTAAACAAACTTTACCTTTGCTGTTTATTTCTTCATAACCTTCAGGTTGCTCCATTAGAATCTTTTCTTCTAGGTCTCCATGTAGGTTTGCTGTCTTTATATCCAATTGCTCCAATTCAAGGTCATATTGCACAACCAGTGACAATAACACCCTTATAGAAGTATGCTTGACTATAGGGGAGAAG
This sequence comes from Anacardium occidentale, assembly GCA_026122585.1. Taxonomy (NCBI): domain Eukaryota; kingdom Viridiplantae; phylum Streptophyta; class Magnoliopsida; order Sapindales; family Anacardiaceae; genus Anacardium; species Anacardium occidentale. The sequence goes on from JAJEJH010000219.1 coordinate 1,007,581, forward strand.
ATTTCTTTGTAGTCTATACCTTCAACTTGTGTAATTCCTTCTGCCACCAAACGAGCCTTGAATCTTAGAGGTTCAATGGGGTTCACTCCAGATTTTCTTTTAAAAATCGACTTACATTTCACCACTCTACAATTTTTGAGTCTATCCACTAGTGTCCAGCTTTCATTTTTCATTAGAGAATTAATCTCTTCATCAACTGCTTTTCTCCACTAAAGTTTCTCTTTTCTAGTCACAGCTTATTGATATGTTTTAGGTTCATCATTCAAATCTTCTTCTACTTGTAATACATAGGCAACAAGATTAGCATACCCAAATCTGTTTGGAGGTCTAACTACCCTCCTAATTTGATCCCTGGCTAGCTGGTAGTCTCCCAATTCTGAATCATTTTCCTCTAGTTCAGCTTCTGCATCCACTTGAATTTCAGCATCAGGTGCTCCACTTTGATCTGAATTCTATCTAGATTGAGAAGAATTCAACTCAAGCTCTAATTTATCTGACTCAGATGAAATTTTTTTTGAATTCTGAATCTCTTTCTCAAGTCTTGGTAATACATCTTCTCTGAAAATTACATCCCTGCTTACAATGCATTTTTTAGCCTCTAAGTTATAGAGTTTGTAGCCTTTAACACCCTCAGGATACCCCAGAAAAATGCATTTCATAGCCCTTGGTTTAAGTTTGTCATCCTTAACATGAGCATAAGCTAAGCAGCCAAAAACTTTAAGGTTATCTAGTTTAATCGTATGACCAGTAAACTTCTCTAAAGGAACCTTAAATTCTATTGCTAAGGAAGGTGTCCTGTTGATGAGGTAGACTGCAGTATGTACAGTTTCAACCCAAAATTTTACTGATAATTTTGAACATGAAAGCATACTTCTAACCTTGTCCAAAATACTCCTGTTGATCCTCTCACATAAGCCATTTTGCTAAGGTGTATTACTCACAGTCTTGTGCCTCACAATGCCATTCAGTTTGCAAAAATTATCAAACTCTTGATTAACAAATTCTAGGCCATTATCAGTTCTGAGCTTCTTCAATTTCTTCCCAGTTTGAGTCTCCACCATGGTTTTCCATTCCTTAAACTTTAGAAATGCTTCATCCTTGGTCTTCAAGAAATAAACCCAAACATACCTAGAGAAATCATCCACAAAATTGATGAAATACCTGCATCCACCAATAGAATAATGTCTAGAGGGCCCCCAAACATTTGAATGAACATACTCAAGTGGAGCCTTTGAGTAATGTTGACCAGAACCAAACTTGACTCTTCTCATCTTGCCATAAATACAATGATCACAAAATGTTAATCTCTCAATTTTATCCCCACAAAGCAGATTCTGTCTACTTAATTCTATTAAACCCTTTTCACTAACATGGGCAAGTCTTTGGTGCCAAAGAATAGCTTTATCTGGTGCCTCTGGAAAAGTTACAGCTGTTGTACCACACTTAACTTCCCCATTTAACACATATAACCCATTCTTTTTCTCAGCCTTTATAACTACTAAAGACCCTTTCATCACCTTCAAACTCTCATTCACTGCTTTGTAACTAAAACTGTTAGCATCAAGAGTACCCAGAGAAATTAGATTTCTTTTTAGGTCGGGAATATATCTTACATCAGTGAGTGTTTTGACTTGACCATTATCTAAACTTAATCTAATGTTGCCTATACCTTTTATTTGACAGGAATCATTATTCCTCATCAAAACCTTACCACTATCTAAAGGCTGAAAGAACTAAACCACTCTCTATTTGGTGTTATGTAATAGGTGCACCCAGTGTCAAGTATCCACTTTTCAGTCAATTTTCTATCAGAAATAACCAAGACTTCTGAACTATCATATCCTTCAGCAGCTACATCTACACTCCCACCTTCACTCTCTTTATCTGACTTCTTCTTATTTTTCCTCTCAGGGCAATCTCTCTTGAAGTGTCCTTCTTTATGACAATGAAAACATTTTCTGACACCAGGCCTAGACTTAGACCTATTTTTACCATGACTATGTCCACCTCTTTTGCAGTTTCTCTTTTCTGATCTCCTCTTAATGCTAAAACCTTCACCATCTCTATTATGCCTATCTTTCATCCTATTTTCACTATCCTTTGCTAAAATTGCTTGTATTACATCTTCTAATTTCAGTGTTTGTCTCCCATATTTCAAGGTTTCCATAAAATTAGAGTATGATTTAGGTAATGAATTTATAAGAATTACAGCTTGATCTTCTTCAGCAATTTCAATAGAAATACTTTCTAAATCTTGTATTATTTTTAAGAAATCATCCTTGTTGTTTCAAATATAATCTACTAGGCACAACTTTAGATAGATAAAGAGAGTCTAACTTACTCCAAATCTCAGTAGTTGTCTTCTCCTTTTTGATTTCCCAGAGAACTTTATCACCCAACCCAAGAATCAAGGAACTTCTAGCTCTATCAAGCATATCCTGTTTCTCTACTGCTATCATGGATGCTGGAAGTTCTGATTCACCTTTCAATGCCAGAGCTAGGCCTTCTTTTACTAATACAGCTTCCATCTTCATCTTTCAAAGCCCAAAATCATTAGTGCCTATGAATTTTTCAAGCTCAAATTTGGTGGACATTTTTAAAAAAAAATAAACAACCAGAACAACATTTAACAAAAAAAGCCTCGATTTAGCCAATAAACACTAAATCGATTCTCTTAGTTTTAAATTGAAGTGCCCTGAACCAATCTCTGATACCAGTTTGTTGAGATTTCAAGGCTTGAAGACAGATTTAATATACTCAGAAACAAAAATTAACTGTTGAATGAGCAAATAGAATATATCATAGACATAAAAAAAATGATGAAGAAATACAAAATAAACTGAAACACAGCAAGCAAGATGACACAATCATGTATAGTGGTTCGGTACTCATGGCCTACATCCACTCTCCCAAGGCAAGGTTGAAATTCATTGAATCAGAAAGTATTTCAAATTACAGAGCTTGATATCCTCTGATAAATCCTAGAAATTACAGGAAAGAACACACCTGATAAACCCTAGCCTCTCTCCCCTTTTTTGTTACAGTCAACACACACACCCTTTGATTAATCAAGGGTGAATTTATACAGCTACAAGACTCAGTATCAACCTCCACCAGGAATTAGCAAATCCCCTTCTAGCCACAGGATCAGGGTTGTCCAGAATCTTCAGTTGAGGAGAAGAAAAACAGAATAAAAAGGTCAAGCATCGCACCTTAACAAAAAAGAAGAGGGCAACACCTGTTTGTTATGTAACCAAATACAAAATATATTTTTCTCTTGCAGTAGAAATGACACCGCATCCTTTTTAAATAAAACTTTGACTTTTCAAAGCTATATAAACAAAAAGACTGAGAGAGCAAAACACAAGGCAATGAAGTGCCACATTATCACAGGTTAATAGAGGGTGAGTGCATAAACTGAGCTATCTTGTTAACCGCCATGGTGATGTCAGGGCGAGTAAATGCTAAATATTGGAGAGAGCTGACGACTTGACGATATAAAAGGGGATCGTCAAAGTTTATAGAAGAATCGTTGGCTAATAATACTAGTGGAGAATATGGTGTGGAGACAGGTGTAGCTTCATGCATATTTACTCTCCGTAAAAGATTTAAAATATACTTAGATTGGGAGAGTTGAAGGCCATTTTTTAACTAAGTAACTTCTATGCCCATAAAATATGTGAGTAGGCCCAAATCTTTAAGTGCAACAGCTAACCCAAGTGGTTGAATGATATGAAAAAGTAGAGAGGTGGTAGAACCTGTCAAAATAAGGTCATCAACATACACAAGGCAGTAAGCAGCATTATGGCCAGATGAATATATAAATAGAGAGTTGTCCGTTATTGATCCTTTGAAGCCAATCTTTTGTAATGTTTGGCAGAGGCAGAAATACCAAGTGTGTGGATCTTGTTTTAAGTCGTATAGAGACTTCTTTAATAGACACACATGGTTGGGATAAGTTCGATCTTGAAAACCTTGGGGTTGCTCCATATAAACCGGCTCATTAAGAGTCCCGTGTAGGAATGTATTAAAGACGTCTAGTTGATGGATAGGCCAACGAGAGTTTACAGCAATGGATAGAATGAGTCAAATTGTGGTTGGCTTGATGACAGGACTGAAAGTCTCAACATAATCAACACTGGGTCTTTGATGGAACCCTTTAGCCACGAGTCTGGCCTTGTGACGTTCAATGGATCCGTTCGATTTTGTTTTGATTCGATAAATCCACTTGCAACCTACTATATTTGCTACTTGCGATCTTAGAACTAAATCCCAAGTTTTATTAGCCATTAAGGCATCAAGTTCTTCAAACATTACTTTGCGCCAGATTTCTTGTCTTGCTGCCTCTTGATATGTGGATGGTGTGGTGAAGATGGTGGTTGTAGTATGATGAACTTTGGGTTTTAAACAGCCTATTTTAGATCTGGTGACCATGAGATGTTGGTTTGGAGTGTTTGTATAGTTGGTAGGATATAAGGTGAGGTTAGTGGTAATGGTTAGAGATGGTTGATTTGTGGGATTGTTGATGGTAGGGGAATCAGTGGGGCTGGTTGGTGGTGTTAAGGGTTGGGCTTGGGGATGCTGCATTTAAGGATAAGGTGTGGGAGCTGATACTGGTTGGATTGGTTAAGAGGAATTGTTCGAGGAAGGCTGAGCTAAGGAGAAAATATGAAATAGAGTTGGCGGGGAACCGAGAATGGAGGAGTGCCCACCATTTTCTTTGAATGGAATGTAGCGACCCCCGCCTCAGGTTACTGTGCGCTACGGAAAACTATTGTATATCATAATAAAATATACTTGAGACGGGGACCTCTACAGTAAAAAAAAGCTACTGCTGCGGCTGTCTGAAAAATTTCTTTATAAAAAGAAACTATGAATAAAATTTACCATAATAGTAAATTAAAATACTGAAATATAAGCGTAAAACCCCAAGCTGCTCATGTATAAAAAAATATACTGTCATACAGTGTATACTAATATATAATGTACACACACATATACATGAGAAAGTAAAAGCATGTGAGCCAACATGCTGACTGCTGCTACCGAGCCATATCCCCAAATCCTCGCAACTGTCTCGCTCCAGCTCAACCGCTCTCTACTCACTGACCTGTAAAAAGGAAACAAGGAAGAAAAGGTGAGTGACAAGGTCACTCGGTAAGCATTTCCAAACTCAAACACTCGTAGGTCAAACACTAACTGACTACGTGACTCGTCACGTAGGAGATTCTGCTATACTGTTTTCTTATTCTGATTCTCTGGATACACCGAAGTATATCAGTTACTACTTAATTCTTTACTGAATTATATTCTGTTCAGTTCTGTTACTGATCTGTTTCTGTTCTGTTTCTCATGAGATGCTGTACATGACATGAAATGTGAATGCTGATGTCATGTATGCTGAAAAGCTATAAAACTTGCCCGTAGGCCTATTTTTCTGAAAAACTGTCTTTTCTGAAAACACTTTCTAATAATAAAAGTTATGATCCGAAGATCCTGAATATCTACATATAGTATATGTTGAAATCTATATCAGAAAGTACTAAAAATATCTAAAAATATTTGCTGTGCTGGCCAGACTGATGAATACAGGGATTCGACACCCTGGCCGTGTGAGTTCAAAAGTCTACTGAATCTACTGATGCACAACCAGCACTCTTTCTAACGAGCTTGGTCAATGACTATGTCCTTTATAGTGGACGCTGGTTTCCCTCTCTAGCGGGTGTGCAAACTCACAGGTGCCCCCTCGTATTCACCCCTATCTGATATATGAAAAATCATATATTTATATCTAAAAATCATGCTGTTGGATCCTTGGATCCAGTCTGAAAACATTTAATATGGCATGTTGTGCTCAATGCTAATAATCATGCATAATATGCTGTTTTCTCATGTTATTTCTGATTTCTGCGTGCTTAGGAATAGCTTAGAGTGGCTTAATTTCTCTTTTAAATTCTTTTTTTGCTTTTTCTTAAGTGCACGGCCGTGTGTTTCTGTGTGCACAGGCATGTGTCAAGGCACACGGGACCGTGTGTTTCTCGTGTGTCTGGGCGTGCTAGCTTCTGGAATTTATTTCTCAAACTTTGGCTGGGCACACGGGCGTGTGGTACAACACACGAGCGTGCATGTTAGGCACACGGTCATGTATTGCACTACACAGGCGTGTTACTGCCTAAAAATGCTTCCATGTCTTGCCTACACGGGCGTGTGGAATTGGGAATGGACACACGGGCGTGTGTACTCAAGCACACGGGCGTGTGTCTGGATTTTCACACGCATACAGGCAACATGCAAGGTCATGTCCATGCAGAATTTGAGGCCACACGGGCGTGCATCCAAGGCACACGAGTGTGTGCTCAACCCAGATTTTGTAGATTGTGTATGAAAATCTAGAAATTCCCACACCAAACCTTTTCACACTCCAATCAACACACATACAAGTTCTCTACTGCTGCTAGCATGCAAATATTCATTAAATCATCATCTCAAACATGCCATTCATCGTAAATAAAGCATATAACACATGTATATACCCATATACGTATATAAACATGGAAAAACCACTCAATCATCCAATCATGCATCAACTCAAGCTCAAACATGCTGAATACATCTCAAACAAGCACATAAGGGTTCTGATAAGCTGGAAAACAACAAACATGTTATGAACTCAAGCATGCTGAATACATCTCTGGAAGCTTCTGGATCTCTAATCTGAAGCTGGGCTGCTGGGGGATCTCTCTCACCCAATCTAGGGTTCATTGGAGCTGGGGAAGAAGAAGAAGAAATAAGCTGGAAGCTGGAAAATAAGCTGGGAACTGCGCGACTGAAAAATAAAACAAATATATCTGGCTGAGGCAAGACACACGATCGTGTGTCCTAGGCACACAGTCATGTGTGCGGTGGAAAATTGCCATTTCCACCCACCTTTGCGCAGAAACTAAAACCAAGCCCCAAAAGACTTCTAAATAACTCTTCTACCCCCTAAACTCTCTTAAACTCTTTCCTAACAAGGAAATCTCTCTTTTACCCTTGGATTCAGAACCTAAAATGATAGTTCTACCCTTAGGCCATTACATGGAAACACTTGTTCATCAAATAAGACATGATGTAAGTAGAAAATTTTATGTATGGATAAGGACAAGCATTTGTAACCCTTGTGAAAAAGACTATGTTCAAGAAATACACATTTGGTATAACGTGGTTCTAGTTTATTTAGTGTAAGGACGAAGCCATGGGTAGCAGCAACAACCAAAGACACGAAGAAATTGATATTTCGGGTTACATTGAAAAATCATTTGGTAAGGTGATTTGTGCTGGAGTTTGGAGTGGATAAGCGATTGATTGTGTAAACAGTAGTGGCAAAGGCATGATCCCAATATTTGGGTGATACAAATGAGTGGTATAAATAGGCTCATCCTGTTTCAGTGATGTGGCGGTATTTACGTTCAGCACACCCATTCTATTCAGGTGCATGAGGACATGAGCTTCTTTGGATAATGGCATTTTCGAAAAGATAGTGTTTCAAGGCTTGGTATTCGCCTCCCCAATCAGATTGAAATTGTTTGATGGATTTACCAAAAAATTTTTCAACGATAGCTCGAAATTTAACAAAGCAATTAAAGACATCAGATTTTTAAGGAAGAAAATAAATCCAAGTGTATTTTGTATAGTGATCAAAGAAGAGAACATGATATAAATAACCATCAGATGAAGCAAGTGGAGCTAGGCCCCATAAATCAGAGCATATGAGTTCAATGGTTCTTTAGCATGAAAAGTAGAATCATGAAATTGTAGCTTGTGAGATTTGTTAATATAACATGTTTCACACAAGGATTTATCATTTTAAGCAGAAGCAGATATTTTATTCAAAGATAACACTTTATTGATAGTTTTGGAACAAGCATGGCCTAATCTAGCATGCCAAGTTGACAAAGAAACTAAATTGCAAGCTGGAGAAACAAAATCAAATGCTAAATGATAAAGTTCATCTTTAACGCATCCCTTGTTGAGCGGCTGCTTCGTTAGGCAATCCTTAATCACAAAAAATTTGAGAAAAATTCAAATGAGACATCATTAGAATTGGTGAACTGTCGAACAGATAACAAATTGGTGTTAGATTTCGGAATATGAAGAATATTATCTAAGGAAAAAGTGCGAGCTTTAAGAGAAATATTATTAAAACCAGTACGAGAAATGGGTAAGCTTTTACCATTGGTGAGAGCAACTTCGTCAGTCCTTGAATACTTAGAGTGAATGCCCAGGTTTTCCAGTTTAGAGGTTAAGTGATAGGTAGTTCCCGTATCGACGATCCATGGTTTGGTGGGTGAAGTGGGAGATGAAGTGTAGTTGGCTATAGGTGTTAGGTCATAATCAGTGGAGGTGTTGTATTTGGGGCTGGGACATTGTCTTGAGGTGTGACCTTGGCCTCGACAATTATAACAAATGAGGGTGGAAGGGTCATTGTTGTAGGAAATGGAACGTCTATGATCAGAATTGCTTCGGGGACCCCCACGGCGAAAACCATGGCCTCTACCACGTGCATTACCAGTGGGATTTTGTTTAGTTGTATAGTGAGCAATGGCAGGAATGTTGAAAGACTCATTGGAATTTTTGAGTTGCATTTCTTCAGAGAGGAGTAACCCAAATAAATCATCAAAGGAGATCGAAGTTAACCTTGCTTCAATATTGCGAGTAAATGGTCTATAGTTTGGACCAAGACCACGCAAGATGTGATCAATGAGATCATCTTCAGAGATGGCAGCATCAAGGGCAACAAGTTGATCAAATATGCGCTTAGCACGATCCATGTATGTTGCAATGAAATCATTGTCTCTGGACAAAGCATAAAGAGCATTTTTAAGAGTGCAGATTTGAGCATGAGAGCCGGACGCATATGTGGTCTGTAGGCGAAACCAGGCAGCATAGGCAGTGGTGGCGCCAACAACTTAGGAGAGAACAGATTCAGAAAGAGAGCTGAGAATCCAACTTAGGACTGTTTGGTCCTTGATGTACCAAGTGGAGTATTCTGGATTTGGCACATTATAAATTTCCTTAGGGGGTGGTGGTTTGTAGCCATTAATGTGGTCAATCAATTGTTGTCCGCAAAGTAACGAAATCATCTGCGTTTTCCAAAGAAGATAGTTGGTGGAGGTGAGTTTAATTGTGATTTGGTTGTGAACAGAGGGAGGGGTAAGAGGCATGATAGAAGAGGAAGAAGAAGCTGATGAATTTGAAACCATGATGAGGATCGAAAGAAAAAAAAATGTTTAAAATTAGAATTCTAGCTCTAATACCAAAAAAGTTGCACAAAATGATTTGGAATTGACTCACTTTGATTACTGTATTATCAACAAATGTATACGGGTACAGAGGAAAAACAAATCCCTATATATAAGGAAATGTTACCACTGATATCCTTTAATCATATGATTAAGTATTTGAAAATTAAATAGTTATAATCTTGGGAAGTAATGGAAGGACTATAATTTCGGGAATAGTTGTTATCCTTAATAATTTTGAGTCAAGGTTTCAAATTGGAGCTCTAGTTTGAAATTTATTCATTCAAATTTAACCAATTTGAATCGAATCTATCCTAAAAACATATGGAAATACAAATCCTATATGTTTAACATTTTGACCAAAAGTATTTACATTTCAACCATGCGCATGGTCATATGGGTACATGTTTTTGTTTCATATTCATAACATGCAAATTAATGTCTTTTTGAATAATCTTTAAATACTTGACAAACAACACAAAGGACAACTGCACGTACTTGGTTGCTTGAATTAAAATTTTGTCTGACGACACAAGCTTGCGATTATTAGTTGAATTACATGATTTTATCCGTCTTATTTCATATGCATGAATTGATTTTCAGCTTCTTCTTACTTAATATATTCCTTACATAAGCTTGCGATAGGGTTTTGGGTTCAGGATGACGCAAGAAATTTTTTTTCATGGAAGATGACAAATTTAACTCAAAAGGATGAGCCTTAGTTGAATTGCTCCAAATAAGACAAAAATAAAGTACAAATCTAATCCAGGTTTAAATATTTATACATGAGAAGTTTTGACGTGTACTACAAAAGCTCCATCAAAAACATCCTTTTTCTAAAAATATGATTTTTTTTAATTTTATAAGAATGGTAGTTGAAATTTATTTTATTTTTAACAACTTAACAAAGAAATTCTTTTTTATATGAACTCTTGGATCCAAGAATACGATACTGTTATGTAAAGTTTTGCTGTCAGCTGAATAACCCAGAGTTGGTAGCCCCACTATAAAATTGTTACTGCAAAAGTTTTGTTATAGACATAATAACACTTGTGCGCATTAAATTATTATTTTTTATCATTGAATGAATCAAAGTTTTTTTTTTTTTTTTTTTTCTATTAAAGAGGCTTTCAAGTTTTCTTATTGAAGAGATTGAAATTTTAAAATTTTTTATTAAAGAGATTAAATTTTATTATTATCTAATAAGTATACCAAACTAACAAAATTACGATATTATACGCATTAAATTATTTAGGTTCGATTAGAGTATTCAATAGCATGACCAAACTAGTTTTCTTAGCTTTAAAGATAAAACCATCTTTATGATTCTAAGTAGACACTTTTGAAGAATCATTTTCCCTTTTTTTCGTTTTAAAAATAATTTCTTATTTTGGCATTCCAAAAACATGTCATTCATGCAAGAGCATATAGGGCTCAATTTGGTATGATCTAATAAACAAAACTGAAAAAATGATTCGAAAAAATTTTGAACTTGTTTGGATTAGGCTTTACACTTATTAAAAATGATTTCATTCTAAATATTTTATATTTAATAAATAATAATTAAATTATAAGTATATAAGTTATGAAATAAATATGTAAAATGAATATAAATTACATATACAATAAGCCAAAATAAATTATACACATAATTATTTATGAAAAAAATTATGTTAAATACGATTTTATATGTATGTGATACAATTTATGATTTGAAAACTGCTCAAACTTTGATTCAAACGGTAAATTGTTTTTTGAAAATTTATTAAGATAACCCAAATCAAATTAAACTATAATTTTTAAATTATTAGATTTATGATTTGAATCAACTGATGCACACCTCCATTATCATGGGGTTATATAGATTTTGGGCCTTGAGTGTATTAAACTCCAGCAGAATTTATCTCCTAAGGTAGTACAAGTTTAAAAATGAATAATATATATATCTAGATAAAATATAATGATTTATTATATAAGTTGATCGAACATTGATTTTATTAGATAAGTTTTAAAGTTTTATTCAATGATTTATTTAATGGCACCAATAAAATCAATGCCAAATTAAAAATAAAACTAAATATATGGTGTAAATCATTGATACTTCATCTATACTTGTATTAATAAAATTTTTATTACTTTTAATTTAAATAAATACAAATTAAGAGTATAAAATTCTGCACCTTAACAAAGTAATTGCTAACCATAAATTAAAATATTATTCAGTTGTCAAGGAGTTGTAATGGATAACCACAAGTGTAGTAGATGGATGAGTTTTGATACGGTAAATACAAAATTTCTAGAGGGGTTGAATGGCTTTATTTATTTTGCATTTAGGGATAATTCAATTAGTGACAAGGTTCCTTATCCTTTCAAAAAATGCATACTTTACCACCCCAGAAATTAGATTGAAATATATGATTATTTCGCGGCTTATGGCCTTATGTCAGCGTATGATACATGGTTTTTCCATGGTGAACAAATGTTTACACAATGTCCTATTAGAGATGTCCAAATTGAATAAGAAATGCCTAGAGATAATAACATGACGGAAATGTTACATAATATTTTTAGGATATTGGGACAAGATACAAATGTATGTCTGGATAGAATGAATGTAATGGAGCCTAATGATGATGGTATTGTACCGTAAGAAAATACAAAACTAATTTCTTAAGAAAGAAAAAAATTTTAGAAAATTAATGGAAGATGTCTGGGAAGAATTTTATCTTGGGTGTAAGATTTTAACAAACTTTTCTTCATATTGCATCTTTATAATTTAAAATATCATTATAATTAATCTAATGAATTAGTTGGTACCTTGATTAAGCTTTTAGAAGATGTTTTCCTAATGGTGAGGCATTACTAAAATCTCTCCACCAAACCAAAAAGATTATTGATGTATTATGTCTTAAGTGTGATATAGTTCATGTTTGTCCTAACGGTTGCATGCTTTTTTGGAAAGAAAAAACTTATGATGCACAGTTTGTAAGGATTCTTGTCAGAGAACTACTAAGAATGACTCTTGTAATGCTATAGCAAGCTTGCATTTTGTAAACGAAAAGAAAATTTCATCAAAGGTGTTACAGTATTTTCCTTTATAACTTATACTTTAAAGATTATTCATGTCACTTAAAACTTCAAATTTGATGATATGACATGACAAATACTATATTATGGAGGTATTTTGAGACATCTAACTAACTAAGAAACATGAAAAAGTTTTGACTGTAAATACCCTAAATTTTTTGGAGACCCTTAAAATGCTAGATTGGGTATAGCTACTAATGACTTTAATCCATTTGGTATAATGCAAAGTACTTACAGCATATGAACTATTATTTTAATTTCCTATAACTACCCACCATAATTGTGCATTAAATGTTTATTGTTTTTGTTGTAGTGATATGAGTTTGAGTAATATAAAATTGAGATCAAAAATTGATGTTGGTTGATTATTGTATTTGTTGTATTAGGTATGAGTTTGAGTAACATATGAATTAGATAGACTTTGGTTGATTATTGCATTTGTTCTACTAGGTATGAGTTATAGTAATATCATAATTAGATTGAATGTTAGTTTTGGCTAATTATTATGTTTTTTGAACTAGATATAAGTTTTGAGTTACAAAAGAATTGGATTGAACGTTGATATTGCCTGATTAATGAGAAAACACTAATTTCATCTGTGTTTTGTTTGCAATTTGATTAATGAAAAGAGAATTTTGATTCATTCTTCTTATATCTTTTTTTTTCTCAGATACAAATTTTCTGCATGTTGTTTTCATCAATCATACGCTTTCATAATCATTCAAAAATGACGATTTTAAGCAAGCTTGTGTATGGTTCATTACAAATTCTAATCCTATGATTGGCTTCATTTGTCTATCTTTCATTAATATGTTAGTCCTTTTGTACTTATAAACAACACACAAGACTATGCCCATGGTTTAAGAATTTATATTGCATTTTGTTGAATATTTATTTTTTAATGACATACATAAATGATTTTTAATTAGAAACTTTACAAATTTTCGTTTAAATTACCAAATGACTTAGTTGAGTTATATTAAACACATATTGATGCTTTTGAACATTGTAAGCACTCTTAAATCAGTATATGACCCTTTTACACAAAGGATTGAAAGCTTTTTCAATTTGTACAAGAAATAATCATTGAAAGGGAATAATTATTAATATAAATTACCAGAGGTTTTAACAATTAAACTAAGGTTTTAATAGCATTTATTTAAATCTGTAATGGCGTTTTTGTCAGTTTCAACAATGTTACTTGTAGCGACGTTTTCATCAATCATTACTAATGTTTATACATATGACAGTAGTAATTTGACGTATAACAGCATTTTAAAATGCCACAAAATATATAAACTTGTGACAAATTTTTGACCTTTAACAATATTTTAAAACACTATTAAAAGTTAAAATTCTGACAATTATTGGGGTTTATAAATATCAGTAAAAGTGTCTCAATATATGGGTAATAAAATATTTATCGACAAATAGAAACATTGGTAAAAGATAAATAAATCATTGATAAAGATATATTGATCTAGCGCAAACTATAGTGAGAATACAATTTTGGTGGGAATAGACTTTTACTGATGTTTAACAATGCCATTAGTTGTGGAAGGTGGCAATAACCTTATTAGTTTTTCCAATTTCTCCATTTTCTCTCTCCCATGGGCACAATTCCCCGTAATCTCTTTTTCTCTCTCCCGTGTGCGCACTTCCTTGCCAACTATCGCATGCTTGTCTCCAAGCTCCGGAGGACGGATTTTTTTTTTAAAAACCACAAGCTATTAAATTAGAACAACTCCAGGTAAGTCCTTGAAGGGTTTCCTCACTATTCTCATAAGCTTATGTTAGTAAATTACCTACTATTCCATGAGCACATGTATCACTTTTCTTTTTTCATAATTGTTTTACCTGTTCTTGACATTCGAAAATAATAATCCCACGGGACGTTATCTGATCTTAAGGACTGAAAATGGTTGTGCAATTGTTAATAAAGTTGTTGTGATATTTGCGTGTGTGTGTGTATATATATTTATATATGTTAATAAATTATATGTATATATATGTACACATATATGTTTTTTAAGAATCTTGCTCTCTCTCTCTCTCTCTATATATATATATATAATTCACATATGATGCATACAATGATGCCTCAGCAGCAATATTTTCTCAACAAGACAAAGAAGATTATCAATTTTCTATCAATAACATAAGCTTTCAAGATTCCGGTCAAGGGCAATTATACAAGATGCTATCAATAATTAGTACGAGTACTGAAACTATCATTATTCTGTTTATTATTTTTTGCAATAATATATATATGCTCGGATGACATATATTATTGCAAAAACGCTCTATGTAAACCCTATACCATTCTTGATATCATAAAAATAAAATTAGAAAATAATAATGATAAATTATTAGAATCTATTAATAAGAAATTAGATCACTTAGCTCAAAAAGACAAACCATCTTCCTCAAAAATAAATGTAATCACAGACAATACTAATATTACATTTTTAGAAGAAAATTCCAATAATTTAAGCACAAACGAACGATTCAATGTCGAAATATAAATATCCAAAACTTAGAAATTACTATAATAAACCAACCATACCTGATATACAACACGAAGAAAGAACACAACACACTCAAGGACAATATAACGGACCAAGTATATATGAATGGAATACAGATGGCTTGATAGAACATCAGATAATGAACACAACATAAGAAATGCTAATGGCATTAATAGTTTATAAAGTCAATAATAATTCAGATTATTAAATAGTAAAAATGATTATATCATGATTTACTAGAAATCTCAAATCATGGTGGGATAATGAATTAATGGAATTACAATGAGTACAAATGAAAACTGCTAGGAAACAATATATTAAACAAGAAGGACCAATAGTAGTAAATTTCGAAGAAGAGTACGCTATAACAACTCTATTATATACCATAACCAAATATTTCTTAAGAGACCTTACAATATTCAAAAATTGAGCAAATGATATATTACTAAATCTAAGATGTCGACCCCTAGGGCTTGGTCTAGCGGTAAGGGCCTTGGCCAACCCTTGTGGTGGTCAGGGTTCAAACTACAGTGAAGTCAATAACCTTTGATTTATCCGGTCTGTGGTTGCGGGTCTAGGTGGTCACAGGCCCTCGGGTTTAAATTATCCGATCAGTTAGGGTTGACCGATTGGTATGGATAGGGGTTCCCAGGTTATCAAAAAAAAAAAATCTAAGATGTCTAACAATGACAAATTTTAGGTGGTATAAAGATATGTTTCTATCAAAAGTATATACAAGAAGTAACTGTAGAAACAAGTATTGGAAAGAAAGATTCATAAATGGATTACCAAAATTGAAGAAAGACAAAAGAAGAATATTGTTTGCTATATGTGTAAAAAGGAAGGTCATTAGACCTCAAAATGCCCATTAGAAAATAAAATTAAAGAAATGAAAATAGATGGAGAATGAAAACAACAATTATTAGGCTTAATTCAATCACAAGATGAATCATGAAACTTTAAAGATGAAAATATGGTACATCAAATTCAAGAAGATTCATATTACACCTTCCAAGTAAAACTATAACTCCTCAATCATCAAACAATGATTGTGGATGCATCGAACTTGTTTTTCTACCTTAAAATCAATAAATATGTTATCAAAAACCAATACTAAAGAATTTGCAATACGAAATTAATTCTCTAAAAAATCAAGTTAAGGAACTACAAAGAGACACTACATAAAAAAAGACTGACTTATTAACTTTTAAATTAGAAAGTAAAATAAAAAATCAAGATGAACCCTCTTCATCAACAAATGAAGGAGATAGAAACTTCAGATTGAATTCTAATAATAACATTAAAATTTCAAATCCAAGACAACTCAATCAAAAGGAAAATGCAAGCATGCAAATTATGATCTTTAAATGTATTTATATTTCATTTTACATTGTAATTAGATTTAGGATACTTATTTAATTTGTTTTTTAATGTTTTCTTTTATTTAACTTGATATGTATTTTAAATAACTAAGGTTTAGTTTAAGTTAACCATGGATTGTCTCATGCCTATAAAAGGCAAACCATTTCATTATAAAGGGGACTTTTGATGAATTAATGAAAATTTGAAAGTTTTTGCTTCTCTTCCTTGTGCTCTTAGAACTTGGTGTTCTTTGGAACTTAGTCTCAATCCTTTATCTAATTTTCATTGCAAGAAAGAAGTTATTGGTTGAGATTTAGGTTGGTGATCCTTATATCAAATGGGTGGAGCCTTTATTTAAGCTTGTGTGTAAGAAATCTTTATACTTGGATCACCTTTAAGTTGGTGAAACATCTCTTTTATGCTTAAGGTTTGTTTCTTGCAAACATTTTAGTTTATGTTTGTTAGTGTTGAGTTAATCTTCATTTCCCTACATTTCTTAATAATAAATGTGTGATGTTTGATATTGGAAGTTGAGGAATTAAAGCTTACTTGAAGTGGTGATTGCTTGAAGTTTCATTAGTGTTAGATTTTAAGTGGGAAAATTGTATGAACTTGTATGGTTTGGGAGTTTATTTAGTGCTGAATTTTTTAAACACCATTTGAATGTTATTTGATCACTATAGAGAGGGTTTAGGGCTGTGATTCATGATCACATCGTTGAATAGAAGGAGTAGTAATATGTAGGACCCGCCACCACGAGTACCCCTGCTGCTGAACAATATTGGAGAGCTTTTATTAATAATCTGAAAACTCGGGTACCCGCGACGGGAATCCTACGAAAAGAAAATCTGAAACTACTGTACAATGCATGCGAAAGCGAAACTGAATATATATCAACTGAATTATACATTGTCTTTCTGTATAATGGGCCCAAGGCCTTTTTCACATACATAGATTATTGTTTCTGTACATATGGTTACATAAACATTTACAAAATGACCACACAGGTCCAAAACATATATATACATACTGAGATCATGGTGTGGGCCCTCTCTGCCAGCCTCGATCCAACCGCTCCCCGAAAACAGCATGAACCACCTGAAAGGATGGAAGAAAGAGGGGGATGAGTGATAAAGATCACCCAGTAAGCGCTCCTTACTTCCCTCAAAACCCAAGCAAGCATAAAAAATCACAATAAACAAACATACCTGGGCCTCGACCCTATTCATACATCTATGCGCTTGCTGAAATCTGAAAACTGATTTACTGAATATCTGAATCACATTCATTTACTGATATCTTATTTATTCATGTCATGATGTATATGTCATGCCATGCTAACTGATAATATCTCATGGATGCATGCATCTGAATATCTGAATGTACCCGTAGGTACCTGCTATGCTGATCAAACTTGGTGAACACAAGGATTCGACATCCTGGCCATTTGGGCTGAACAGTCTAGCTACTGGCTAGAAAGCTGAATAATAACTGCTGGACGATCTGACTGGTGTCAGAAGGCTGAAACTGAAATGCTGTTGAACATTCTGACTGGTGTCAAAAAGTTGAATCCCACAGATGCCCCCTCGTATTCACCCTATACTCTTACCCGTATATCAAGTTCTGAATACTGAATACTACTGAATCTGGATCTCTTGATCCTTTCTCATACTACATGTCATGCTATGCTATGTAAATGCAGCCTTATTAACTGGATTCATGCTTTTCTAATGCTTATCTGAAGCATTTATGTCATTGTATGAATTTCTCATGCTTTATTTATCATTTTCAATTCTTTTTCTGAAAAACTACATGTGCATGGGCGTGTGGGCAAGGGCACATGGGCGTGCATGCCTCACACACGGGCGTGCAGGTCCTGGACACACGGGGGTGTGCTTGGACGCACGGGGCCGTGCACTGGTCGTGCGCCTGGTCGTGTAAGCTACTGGAATTTCCTAGATATTTCACTGAAAAGCAAGCACACAGGTATGCTCCTCAGGATGCACGAGCGTGTGCCTGGAATTCTGGTCGTGCACACAATGTGCACACGGGCGTGTGTTCTGGAGAACGAAGGCACACGGTCGTGCGTCTTGTTCTTCAACAAGAACACTAGCTGGAAATTGCATGAATTCATCAACCAAATCTCATCCATTCACCAATTCACTTCAAATACCTGTTTCCAGCACTTCAAATAACACAATGCAAGCATTCAATCCAACATGCATCAAGTATTCATAAATTCACCATGGAAGCAACCACTTTCTCTCACTAAAACATGATCAAGCTTGCATGCAAGAATCAAGGATTATGTTTGTTTGATAATGATTGTGGTGTGAAATTTCATCATTTCACACCACAATCATCATCAAACAAACATACACAAACTCATCCACATGCCAAGCATCAATTTCATCAAAGAAAGCTGGGAAAATGCGAGGAGTAAGCAAACACTTACCTCGCGCCATTGCCTCTGAAAGCAAATCTTTCGAACTATTCTCTATGCTCTCTAGCTTGATCGGGAGCAACCGCTGGCTAAATTTCCTCTCTAAGGTTAGGAGGAACTGAAATGAAGAGAGAGAAATGCTGAAAATGCAAAGTAGGTGAGAAAAGAAACTAATTTCTCTCGACTCTCACTTATATATTATGCCATGCACGGGTGTGCATCAAAGGTGCACAGGTGTGCACAAGGGAAAACAAGCATTACTTGCTTCTCCCTTACTCGTTTGATCGAATCCTTTCGAAAGGATTCACACGAAGCCACACAGGCTCTGGAAGCTTGCTAACTCACCCCTGAACTCATCTAGACTCCCAATCTCTTCTGGATCTCGTTTCTAACCCCAAAACTCTTTCCCTAAGGGCTTTCTAACCTGGGATGCTACATAATATAAAATTGTTAAGAGCTAATATAGGCAACTAAAAAAGTGTTAGCAAAAGTTAGTAGTCATTCTTCATATTTATTAAAAGTTTTGAAAAATAATTTGAAACCTTGTTGGACTGTTTGAGGAAAAATTGACTCGCTTAATCCAAAATATTAAAACCATTGTTGAAACCATTTTGGAAAATATTTTGGACAAGTTTTATCATTAAAAAAAAAAAAAACCATGAGTGAGTGGCATTTTGTAAAAAAAACATGTTTAACCATGCTTTTTGATAACCTTTGTAATTAAGGTGTTGGGGGATAAAAGTTTTTGAAAATTTTATATTTTCATACAACCTTTATCCCTAGTCTTTGGGACTAATGACTTTTTTGATTTTACATTTTGAAAAGGTGATCTAATTTGGATCATTCTGGTTGTAGTTATGAGTGACCTCTATTGAGTTAGTGTTGATTAAAATGAATTCATAATAAGTTTGATTTTTGAAGAGATTGTTAGGTTTGAAAAGAAACTCTTCTGAAAAGATTTTTGACAAAGTTTCTTGGAAGGAATTTTTAATGAATTATAGCTTGAGTATTGTAATAGGTAGAGTCATTTCTTTTTCAATATATTAAGGGTTTTGATTGATTATTGGAAGTTATGATGAGGCAAAAGGCCTTAGGGATACTACATAAGGCACTTGTGGCATAATTTTTAATGTTGAAGGCATTGTTGACATAATTATGACTTGTTGGTAATTTTTTGGTGATGATGTGGTTGAGATTTCATCTAATATTTCAAATTTGTTCTTTTGTATGGACTGATAAATATTTTGTGGGTGTATTAGTAATCTTGTGATAGGTGTTTTTATTGCATAGGATGCTTTTGTTTTAGGGGTGGTTTCTTGTTTCTTGTCACTCATTTTGTCTAATCTCTCTTTTTCCTTGCATGTATTCATGAGAAAGGAAATCAAGGAGAATATTGTCTTTGCCTTTGATATGTTCTATCTCGAAATCAAAACATGATAAAATGGCTTGCCATCTTGCAAAAATTTGTTTTGAAACTAAGTTTTCAACATCCTTTTGTAAAATGAATTTTGATATAGCAAAATCAATTCTAATAAAAAAAAAATTTGTTTATTAAATCATCTTGAAATTTGGTAACATTTAAAACAATTGATGAGACTTCTTTTTTTATAGTAAAATAATTTTTTTGAGATCCTAACCAAACTTAGGAATGAAATCTAACTATTGACTTTTGAGGTTCTATTTGTTGTGTTAATATGCTATCATATCTTATATCAGATGCATCAGTTTCTATGATA
Organism: Anacardium occidentale; assembly: GCA_026122585.1. NCBI lineage: Eukaryota > Viridiplantae > Streptophyta > Magnoliopsida > Sapindales > Anacardiaceae > Anacardium > Anacardium occidentale. The sequence goes on from JAJEJH010000219.1 coordinate 1,028,018, forward strand.
AATGAGGCTTAAGGATTTATAATATTTAAATTGGGTAAAAACTTAATTTTGGACTTAATTTCTTGGATTAATTGGATGTGATTATTAAACCATGATGGAGGATTATTCCTTAATCGTTGACATAAGGGTTCACAGATCTTCCTAAGCTTAAGAAAGAAGTCTGTTACATAATTTAAACATCCAAAAAGCCTTTGTAATTGATTTTTATCAGTGATAACATCAAAAAATTTATCTGCGAATTCTATAACTCTATCGATAGGCTTAATAGTTCCTTCATTGATTTCATGACCTAAAAACTGAATTTTTGTTTGAAATAATTTTAATTTATTGGCTAAGAGAACTAATCCACTTTTTCTAATTACATCTTTAAATATATTAATGTGTTTGATGTGTTGATCTAATGATTCTGAATATATTAAGACGTCATATATATAAGTTATAATAAAATTAAAATAAGGGTTGAATATATTGTAAATAATATTTTGGAATTCAGAGGGGGCATTTTTAATCCAAAGGGCATAACATCTCATTCGTATTAACCGAAAGGTACATTAAAGGTTGCTTTGTATCTGTTTGTTTCTTGAATTTGGATTTGCCAAAACCTTAATTTCATATCGACTTTTGAAAATATTGTTGCAAAATGCTAATGACCTATCAAGTCTTTCTTGTTGGGTATGAGATACCTAATCCATTTTAATACTTTGGTTAGTGGTTTATAATTTATAACTAATCTTGGTACTCCTATTTCCTTTCTGGCTACCTTGTTTACATAAAACACTGAACAACTTTAAGGAGATTTGCTTGGTTTTAATTAATCATTTTAATAATAGATCTTGTATTTTGTTTTGACAATAAGTTAGTAATTGTTGGTTCATTTGTATTGGTCATGCTTTTGTTAAAATTTTTCTTCATACGGTAAATATACTTTGTGCTGTTTTCTATACCAAAAGGCATTCGGGAGTGTTGAGCGTAATTCAGTGATAAATTTTGTTTCCATTGTCTTAACTAATTCTTGTGTTGCATTTTCTTCAAATTGTTTTTTAATTCTTTCAAATTTTAATTCTTCTTTTAAATATTTAATTGTTGTTTTTGGCTATTATTATTATTTATTTTAAATATAGAGTAATCCTTTAATTGATTTATGTCTTTTAATATTAATGGTTTTATAAATTTAAGGGTCACATGTTGTCCTAGAATATTGGTTGTTATTCCTTCGTGATCCACTATGAAAGGATATAATTGTGTGATAAATGGTGTTTTTAATATTATTCCTTGATCTAAATCTTTTGCTAATATAAACGTGTTCTTAATACAAAGTGAATCTATACAAATGTGTGCATTTGATAGTTTGTATTTAATACTTAATTGTTAACCATTTGCACCTTGTAGTTTTTCTTGCCATTATATTTTGTTGGAACTAATCCTTCTCTGATACAATTTAGATCTACACCAGAGTCTATTAATGCTATATTTAATTGTATATAAACCTGACATTATTGAAATTGAATTTTTGATAAAGTATTTATGAAGTTTTCATCTACTTCGTTTGTTATTGAAGAGGGTTTAACTTGATTTCTTATCTTACTTTCTAATTTTAATGTTAGTAATTCAGTCTTTATTTTTGTAGTATCTCTTTGTAGTTCCTTAACTTGATTTTTTAGAGAATTAATTTTGTGTTGCAAATCTTCTTTGGTAACTTTAATTTTTGTAATATTAATTTTTTTAACTTTAATAAGTATTCTTTCTTAACTACTTCTTCTTGTATTTATCAATTATCTAATAAAATTCTTTAGTATTGGTTTTTTATAACATATTTATTGATTTCAAGGTACAAAAAGAAGGTTTAATACATCCACAATCACTATTTGACGATTGAGAAGCATAGTTCCTTGGGAGGTGTAATATGAATCTTCTTAAATTTGATATACCATATTTTAATCTTTAAAGGTTAATAATTCATCTTCTGATTGAATTAAGCTTAATATTTGATTTTTTAATTATTCAACTATTTTCAATTCTTTAATTTCATTTTTTAATGGACATTTTGCGTCGTAATGACCTCCCTTTTCATACTTATAGCAAACAATATTCTTCTTTGTCTTTCTTGGTGGCTTGAATTTTGCAGTTTTATAAGGTCTTGTTTTTTCTTCATAATTTTTATAAGGTGTTTTTTTTTTTCTTATAATGAGTGGCTTGATACTTTCTTTTCTTATATTTTTTGTATTAAGTCGATGGAGGCATTATTTTTTCATACCCATATTGAATGCAAAATCTACTTAACTCTGATATTTTTTTTTTGTTTTGTTTCATTCTTTAATTTTGCTTTTAATTTTAAATCAATACATATTATTAGTGCTTCATTATTAATATGATTAATTAGTTCTTCTTAAGTTTATTGTTCGTATGGTATATTCCCTGTGTATACTTTTATTTAACAAATTTTTTAATGTTTGACTAAACAATCCTGGTAATCTATTTATAAATCTTTATTTCCAATATCTGTTCACAATTATTTCTTGTGCATACTTTTGATAGGAACATATCTTTATATCACCTAAACTTTGTCATTATGGGACATCTTAGATTTAGTAATATTTCATTGGCTTGATCTTTGAATATTTTAAGGTCTCTTAAGAAATATTTGGTTATGGTATATAATAGTGTTGCTACAGTGTCATTTTCTTTGAAATTTACTATTATTGATCCTTCTTGTTTAATATATTATTTCCTATCAGTTTTTATTTGTAATCGTTGTAATTCTGTTAATTCATTACCCCACCATGACTTGAGAGTTCTGATAAATCCAAATATAATCATTTTTGGTATTTGATGATCTAGATTATTATTGACTTTATAAGCTATTGATGCCATTAACATTTCTTATATTGTATTCATTATTTGATGCTCTATCATGTCATCTATTCCATTTGTATATACTCAATTTGATATATTGTGCTTGAGTGTGTTATGTTCTTTCTTCGTATTGTATGTTAGGTATGGTTGGTCTATTATAGTAATTTCTAAGTTTTGGATAGTTATATTTAGACCTTAATTAGTTTACATTGAATTGTTCATTTATACTTACATTATTGAATTATTTTCTAAAAGTGTAATATCAATGTTGTCTAAGATTACATTTACTTTTTAGGAAGATGGTTTGTCTTTTAGGGTTAAGTGATCTAATTTCTTATTAATAGCTTCTAATAATTTATCATTATTATTTTCTAATTTTATTTTTGTGATGTCAGGAACAACATAGGGTTTAAACAAAGGGTTTTGAATTTGATTTGCTATTGGTGAATTTTGAAATATTGGTTCTCTTTCTCGGGGGGTAGAAAGAGTTGTTTCTATTCGATTTAATTGATTTCCTCTAGTATGCAAGATTTGATCTGAATAATTATTTTGGTGTTGTATGTTTTTAATATCATGTAATATAGGAGATTTTTGTTCATCTATAACATTGATCATTTGAATGGAGAAGCTATAACTTCGGTATTTTGATGTTGGATTTTAATTTCTTCTAAAGGATGGTGCATTGTAGTTATTTGGTTATTTCTGGTTTGCCATGATACTGTTATTAGGGTTGAGGTTATTGTATTTAATTTTTGTGTAGCTAGTTCTCTGTAATGATCTTTGTTAAAAAGCCAATCAAAGAAATAAATGTTTTGTTTTAATATTTTCATACTTTCATATCATTCTTTTCTTACTATGGTTCATGGTTGTTCATCAAATATCTCAAAGAAGTTTTTTCTTTTAATCTTGTTTTGGGGGTTATTGAATTCTATTTTTAATATTTCTTTATTAATAATGAACTCATATTTATCTTGAACCTTTATTAGAGTGAATATTTACGAATGTAATCCTAGTATTTTAGACTATGTTGGTGATGTTGGTTGTTGTTGCTCATATAATAGTTACGGTTATGAGATGAGTAATTTACTCTAGATAATTTTGAATTACTTGTTGATAGTCTTGAGGTTATTTCATCTATATATATTGGGTTCCTAGAGGTTAAAGCAACATTAGGATTCTATGAAATTGGATTCTTAAATTTAATGGATATGGTTCTATCTAATTCTTGATATACATGTTAGATTTTTGTTTCATCTTGTTTTGTTGGTTTAGGACATAATCTTTCTAGTTTCCATTCAGTTTTTGCATTATTTCATTCCAAGCTAACCGTTTTGGGATGAAAGTCTTGTGTTTTGTTTGATCTGCTTCCATTATTAGAGTACTCTAGGTGGAGTCATCTTAATGGCTTTTGGGCTTATTGTTGTTGTCATGACCTTATAATACTATCGATAACATAATGCTATTGTTTGGGCTTTATCTAAATAATTTAAGTTTGAGACTTTTAAGTTAATTTTTAGAGCTGATAATATTATTGGACCTTAAAGTCCTATTATGAAATTGGGATAATAGTCAAAATAGACTAGACCACTTTCGAAGTTAGAGTTTATGATAGTTAATAATGAATTATTGAAATTTAAATTTCTTGCATCTCTTAATAGTAATATAGGAATATTATGTCCTAATCTAAATAATGGTTTTATGACTACCTATATACATCTTATATATAAAAATTTATAACCGTTTTGTTTATGATGGATTATTGATGATTCAAAGAATAATTTTTATTTCTTATACATCTTCGTTAGATATCATAATTGTTTCTTCATGTTGCTTTATTGCATAATCAAAAATAAATTCAAAGATTTCTATTTGATAAATTGTTTTTCTGTTTACGGAAGGTATATGCCAATTATGTAAGTTTTGTTCTATTTTGACTATATTAATTTCTCGAGTATTTATAGATTTTGTAAGTTTTAGATTGTTTTGATTAAGGATGCTGCTAACATTATCGGTTTGATTATTAGTTCTTAGACTTGGTGGATTATTTCTTCTATTAAATAATCTTTTGATTTCTAGTTTGTTTTATCGGTTAGATTGTTCAGGTTGTTTTAATTCTAAGTTCTAGTTTTCACTCCTATGAATTACGAGACCGCTGACTAATTATAGGCATGGGGCCATGACCAGGATCACCTATTATGGTTGACCAAACGGATTTAATGGCTGACCAAACATACCGTAATCAATGGACCAAGTGTATTATAGGAGTAAAAGCTTGAAATTCTAATTAAAGTAAGAAGAATAAATAAACTAAACTAAAAAGCAATAGTTTAATAAAAAAAAAGGATCAAATAAGCGTTTTATTCAACTCTGTCTTCAGAACAGATCTCCTTGAGGTGCATCTAGCTTTGACGAACAGGAAGCTAGTTTATATTTCAAGAATGTTCTTGTATGACAAGCAAATATCCTGTTAGCATTCATTCTCTCTCTCTCTCTCTCTCTCTCTCTCTCTCTCTCTGTATATATATAACTTTTTAATATTCTGGGTGTATATACATGTAAAAATGCTTGAGTATGGTGTGATTGAAATTTGTACTTCAGTAAATATATGCCATGAAAACTGTGACAAAGAATGATTTTGCGTGGGTGAATGTGCAGTTCTTTTCCTCCACAAATTTTATGTGCTGCGCATGCTTCTGTCTTGGACGAATGAGCCACAGAAAAAAAAGGACGAGGTTTAATTTACTTACGAAGGGTACGCGTGTGTGTGTATATATATATATATGTATATTATATGTCGTTATATTTTTAAGCGGAGTCTGTATATATTATATTATATATTATATAATTCATTACACACACACACATATATATATATATAAAATTATTGTTTTGCGGTTAACAAAAGAGCTTTTATTTATATGGACTAATAAAGGAGCTGATTTCTGAACTATATCTTTTATTCATTAACAACATTTATATAGAAAATGTTTCAAACATGTGATAAACATAAACATGTCAAAACTAACTCTTAAAAACTAGATAAAAGGCACTTCACGTTGAACACAACTTACCAAAAAATATAGCACTACTAACAAACTTATTTGACTAAGTAAAAATGAAAAAACTTGGCTACCACATTTGACTATCATATGACTACAACAATCCCTTAAACTGAAGGTTTGCAAACATTCAGTTTAGTAAGCATTATCCTGTGTGCAGACATTAAGTAGCTTCCTTAACTTTTGAAATGTAGCTAACTTGAGGGGTTTGGTAAAGATATCAGCCACTTGATCTTCACTTTTACAATAAACAAGATCAATTGTTCCATCACTGTTAAGATCTCTTAAAAAATAATACTTCACATCAATATGTTTGCTTCTTCCATGTAACACAGGATTTTTAGAGAGTTTAATGGCTAAGTTGTTGTCACAAAAGATTGTAGCAGCTCCCTCTTGCTTGAAATTCAACTCTTTAAGAATTTTCCTTAACCAGATAGCTTCACAAGCACAAGTTGTTGCAGCAACAAATTTAGCTTCAGTTGTTGACAAAGTGACAATTGGTTGCTTTCTTTATGACCATGAAACAGCCCCTGTGCCAAGCATAAAAACATAACCTGATGTGCTCCTTCTATCATCTTGATCTCCTGCATAATCGCTGTCAGAAAACCCAATCAAATCTGACCTTTTACCCTTTTTGTATAACAACTCAAAATCTTTAGTTCCTTGCAAGTAACGAAGGATTCTCTTGGCAGCTAAAAAATGCAACTCTGTTGGATTCTCCATATATTTGCTGATTAGACTCACTGAATACATTATATCTGGCCTTGTTGTGGTTAAGTACATCAAACTACCCACAATTTGCTTATACAGTATGTTGTCCACCTTTTTCCCTTCATGATCTCTATTTAACTTCAAGCCAAATTCAGTTGGAGTACTTACAGGATTGCAATCCTTCATCTGAAACTTATTCAAAATTTCTTGCACATACTTCTTTTGAGAAATAAAGATTCCATTAGCAGACTGCACTACTTCTATGCCAAGGAAATAATGCATCATTCCAATATCAGACATTTCAAATTCAATCATCATGGATTTTTTAAATTTATCAAACATGGAACTATCATTTCTTGTGAAAATAAGATCATCAACATATAAGCATACAATGAGCATTTTTCCCTCATTTCCAAGTTTAATAAAAAGTTTATGCTCATATGGACATTTTTGAAAACCTTCCTTCAAAAAATAAGCCTCAATTCAACTATACCAAGCTCGTGGGGCTTGTTTTAGTCCATATAATGCCTTTTTTAATCTATATACTTTATGCTCATTTCCAAACTTCACATAACCAGGGGGTTGATCAATGAATACCTGTTCATCCAAGTTGCCATGTAGGAATGCTGATTTCACATCCAACTGAAAGATAGGCCATGAGTTTTGTGTTGCTAATACTATTATCAATCTAATAGTGTCATGCCTTATCAACTTCACCATTCTCCTTCAATTTTGTCTTGTAGACCCATTTTACACCAATGGTCTTTTCTCCTTTTGGAAGTTCTGTCAACACCCAAGTGTTGTTTCTTTCAATGGCAGCAATTTTAGCATTTATTGCCTTTCTCCATTTTGATTCTTTAACAGCATCTTCAAAAGCCACAGGGTCACAATCTGAAAATAAGACAAAATGAGTAAATGAATTTTCATTATTATTAATTCCTTGTATCTCATAATCCTCCATCCATGTAGGTCTTTTTCTAACTCGTTGAGGTCGCTGATCATCATCTGCTTCAGCTGTAGGAATGTTTTCATTTGCTAGAAATTCTTGCTCATTTTCCACAGGTGTGCTCTCCAAAGTCTGTTTCTTTTTATCTTCATCTTCTTCATCAAAATCTACTTGTATTTGTTGCTTGGTATTGTTTTCAATCCATGTCCAAAACTTTTCTTTATCAAAGATCACGTCACGACTAATGACAATTTTCTTGGTGATAGGATTGTATAATTCGTATGCTTTTGACTGCTCACTAACACCAAGAAAAATGCATTTTTCTCCTTTATCATCAAGCTTTCTTCTTTTCTGATCTGGTATATATGCATATGCTATGCGGCCAAAAATTTTGAAGTGATTGACACTTGGTTTACATCCACTCCAAGCTTCTTCAGGTGTCATATTCTGGACAACAAGTGTGGGACTTCTGTTTAGTACATGAATGCTCCAATTGACAGCTTCTGGCCAAAAATTTCTTGGGATCTTGCTTCTTGCCAAAATAATGCGCACCATGTTCAAAATTGTACGATTCTTTCTTTCTGAAACCTCATTCTACTGTAGGGTATAAGCTGTAGTAAGTTACTTTTGAATTCCATGAGCTTCACAAAAATTTAGAAATTTTTGTGAGTTATATTCTCCACCTCGATCACTGTGAAGAATTTTTATAGGCCTACTTGTTTCCTTTTCGATTGCAACTTTGAAAGTTTTAAAGGTTGTAAATGACTCAGACTTCTCCTGCAAAAAATAAACCCAAGTTTTTCGACTATAATCATCAATGAATGTTATAAAATAATGTTTACCACCATTTGATGTCAGATTAATGGGACCACATATATCAGTATGAACCAGCTCCAATACTTTATTTGCTCTTCATGATTTTCCTTTCAAAAACTGATCTCGATGTTGTTTGCTAACAACACATTCTTCACAAATTTGAGAAAGACTTTGAATCTGTGGTAAACCTGTCACCATATTCTTTTGTAGCGTTCTTAAGCCACCAAAATTTAGATGTCCATATCGAAAATGCCATAGCCATGCTGCATCTTTCATTCTTGCAGAAAAGCATGATTGAGTGGTGTGGTTGAGATACAGTGGAAACATTCGATTTGTTGTCATATTAACTTGAGCAATTAAACCCAATTTTTCATCTTGAATGCGACAGACTCCATCTTTGATTGAGATCTCATATCCCTTTTCTTGAAGTTGGCCAACGCTAAGCAAGTTGGTTTTTAAATTTGGAACAAAAAAAACATTTGATATAATATGATCAAAGTTTTCTTTCGTATCGATTTTTATATTTCCTTTTCCCATTATAGAAACTATAGAGTTGTCACCAAACTTCACTGTATTACGAAATGATTCATCCAAATATGAAAACGTTGACTTGTCTCCACACATGTGATTACTGCACCCAGTATCTATATACCACAAATTTTGGCTACTTTCTTCCTTTGCATGACATGCCAGCAAGAGAGAAATTTCTTCATCTTTCTCTGCAAAATTTGATTTTTCCCTATGATTCTTTGACAAATTAGTTCGACATTCAGATTTATAATGACCATACCTATGGCATCGATAGCACTGAACATTGGACTTATCTCTTGGTTTATAAATGGTTGAATTAGATTGTTGTTGTCCCCTTCCTCTTCCTTGAGAATTGTGAGATTAATTTTCTGGATGATTTTCGCGATTCGAGTTTCCTCTGCCTCCTCTACCTTTACCTCGTCCTCTGTTTGCTTTATTTGATGTAGAAAAATGATTGTCTGTTGAAGCCTTCAATACTTGCTCATCCTTATCTTGCTGATTGAGTTTCTGTTCATGAACCAACAAGGAACTCTGCAAATCATCAAACGACAGTTCATCAATATTCATAGACTCCTCTATAGAACACACAACAAAGTTAAATTTTGGTGTCATAGATCTAAGAATCTTCTCCACAACGGTGACGTCCTGTGTCCTGTCTCCGTAGATCCGCATTTTGTTAACAATAATCATTGTTCGTGAAAAATAATCTGTGACTGACTCTCCCATTTTTATTCGAAGTAATTCAAACTCCGAACGAAATGCTTGAAGTTGCTGTCTTTTTGCCCGTGTTGATCCCTGGTATTTTTTCTTCATAGAATCGCAAATATGCTTGGAGGTATCTTTGCAAAGAATGGTTTCCAAGATTGTTCTATCTATTGCTTGAAAAAGATAATTCTTAGCCTTGAGATCCTTCAGTTTCAAAGTTGCTAACTCTGCTTTCTGTGGGTCCGTTAGCTCAACTCCTTCGGCTAGCTCTGCTACTCCAGATTCAATCACCTGCCAATACTCCTTGGATCTCATGAAATTTTCCATTAGCAAGCTCCAATGATCATAGTGACCATCAAAGCTTGTCTATGGATTTGGTTGGCCCCAAGTATTGTCTATAATAAAATATTAGATTTTATACATTTCGCACATATACCAAATATATGATGATCTGTAGTATGATTTAGATGTGATATCAGGTTTCTCTCATCCCAAAAGTTTTCTCAAAGGGTGAGACTTTCCTTCAATTTATTGTTTAGAGAAATAAAAGTTTATGTTGGTTAACTTTGTTTAGCATATTGTCATATATATACATTATGGTTAAAGGTCATTAATTTAATCCTATCTTATTCTTATTAGGAGAACAACTTTAGTTCTCGATTAGTTTATGCAAGAATAACATAGTTCCCCTTCAATGTTGTCTTTACCTTAATTATGCATACCTTATGATGTGAACACTCCCAACTATCAATAATATACCCATTATCACCCCCTTACACCATTTCTACCCACATCCCTACCATACTCACCAACCTTGAGCCATGACAACTATAGTGAATTTAGATGTGATACCGAATCTCTCCCACTCCAAAAGTTTGTTTAAAGGGTGAGAGTTTCCCATACACTTATGAAACTTTTTGATTCATTGTTTAGAGAAATAAAAGCTGCAAAATTTTTTGATTCATTGTTTGAAGAAATAAAAGTTGCAAATTTTTTTGATTCATTGTTTAGAGAAATAAAAGATAATTGTGGTTTCATTTTGTTTGGCGTATTATCACACACACACACACATATATATATATGCCTTAAAAGCAAATATTATCCCGGGAAAACTGTCAGAAAGTAATAAAATTGTTATTGTGTAGCAACGCAATCTTGTAACAATTTGAAAGAAACAACACGAATCAATAAATTCTATAAAATTTTCGCACATGGTCTATAATATGAAAATGCGACAAACATTACGCATTTTTTCACTACACCAAACAGCTATTGGGCTGCACGAAACCCGTGGCAGATCCATTAGCATGGCTGCATGAAGCTTCGGCTGGTTCATTCTTATAAGTCAGATCTACATCGTCCATCGTTATGCTAGAACATGGATTCTCCGGACTGCAGTCAAACATCACTGCAACTGCAGTGGCAGATGTTCCATGAATATCTTGGTATGTCACGTCACTTATCTTAACCCCCGAAACCTGTTACTAATTCAAGTAAACCGAAGTATATAGAGTAAGATTTTTGGCATAGAAAGTATTGTATTGTGAAGGATGAATTTTCTTAAGTCGAAGATAGGAGCCTTCGGAGAACCACAACCTAAAACTAAGGGTTGCGATTAAAGAGGCAAAGCAATATAAACCCATACCAGAAGCTATAATTTTCAAAGTGGAGTCCAAGTATTATACTTTACACTTGAGATCATACCAGTAGAGTCTCAAGATAAAAACAGTTATATGAAATGAGTTAACCACGTATAAACTTGTTATGATGTTACCTGTCTAGGGCAATTTTCCTCGCCAGGGCAGTAATTTTGATCGATAACGATAGGATTGTGAACATTGTTCATGATTGCATGTTGAAAAAGAATGTTTCTAGCAAAACCACTACTAGGTCTCCCCCAAGATTTTATCCTGACTCCATTTTCGGTACCTGTAAATGTCACAGATTTTACAGTCACATTTTGCACTCCAGCCTCTTCTTGTTCCTTGCCAAGACTACCAATGCTGCAACAATATCGTAGGATCAAAAACTCAGAACTAGAAATAAACCTAGCTGATTGACATGTTTTTCACATTTTTACCTGATCCCATGGCCAGGGCCACAAGCAACATTCTCAATCCATAAATTGGTAGTACCAGGGCCAATTGAAACACAATCATCACCAGTTTCAATCTTGGAGTTCAGGATTGTGACACCGCTCGATGATTGCACATGGATTCCATCGGTGTTAGGACTGTTGCCTGAGGCTGAAACCTTAACCCCTTGCGCTTTCACATTGTTGCATTCGTTGATAACAATATGGAACATCTGGCTATTCAACGATGTTAATCCACTTATCACAATATTGTTGGAGTTGGTAAACTCCAGACTCTGCACGTTAAACACAGGAATGGGAACTTGTTAAGATAATAAATTTACCTAAAATGGAGCTTAAACATCAATCTTTGAACTTACCGTGGCACCATTGGGCAACTTTTCCCTGTCTTCTTACAAGTCCACAAGCCAGCACCCTGGCCATCAAGAGTGCCACCAATAACAGAAACTCCATTAACATGTTCAAAGAGAATCCAGTTGTCAGCATTTCCTAAAATGTTATAATCTGATGGAGCTATAAGAGTGCCATCAATACGTAGGGTAATATCATTGTTCTTGCATTCGCCTTTAAACTCAACTTTTCCCAGTAAGAACCTCCCTTGTGGCACGTAGATCGTCACGGATTCACTCGAGCCACAGGCTTTAGTCCATGAATCGAAAAAGGCTTTTGATGAGTCAGTTTCGCCATCAGCTTTGGCTCCGAAGCTGAGAACATTGTAAGTCACAGGACTTGCCAGAGATGAAGTAAAAAAGAGGATTGAAATAAGTAAACAGACGAGATAACTCATCGATTTCGCCATTAATTTCTTATTGATGTTTATAAGGAAATCGAAGAAAAAAACACAGAAATTGAGGAGAGTTTAAAGGTTTTGTGATGGAGTGGAAATGGCTTATTGCATGGGGACATCTATAGGATTAAAAGCAAGCTACTACAACAAGAAATTTAAGAAGATTGCGTGTTGTCCATTTTCCACATTTGTGTACATAGCATGTTGTTGAATAGTATGTCTACTAATTGTTCCTTGCCATATAAAATTTCGTAACATGAGTATCCAGTTCAACTCCTTTGGAAGATTAAATTACTTGCCATTTTGTGCAAGGATATGAATTTTTTTTTTTTTTTAGATGTATAAACATGTAAGGAGTGGATTTGACCCAAATCAAATATAGACTGACTAAAGTTTAAATCACATTTATAATGTTTAGTTCAAACTTATTTAAGTCGATACACAAGATCACAAAAACTATAGTTGAGGTGAATAATATTATTAAAATAATAAATATTATAATCAGTGAGATGAACAATATCATCAAAAAGATAAATAAGTTGATATTGAATTAAGCTTTGGAGTTAGGGTTTTGACTTAAGATCGATTTATTCGAGCTAAGCTAATTTGAGTTGAATCTACACCATAAAAACATGTGAAAATGCAAACTAAAATGTTGCCTGTATGTTTAACTTTTTGAACAAAAATATTGAATTTTCAACCATGTGCATGGGCATGTGGACATATTTTTCTCTTTTATACCGTTTCACATTTCATAACATGCAAATCAATGACTTTTTGAATAATCTTTAATTACTTATTATAAATGTGGGATTTATACAAATGAAAACTGTTGGAGACCCTGGAATAGAGGTTGTATTATTGAGTTGAAAAAAGACAGATAACACAAAGGACAAGTGCACGTACACGGTTGCTTGATATTAAAAATTTCATATTCAGAAAGCTGAAAATCTGGCCTGAATTTTCTTGTTTTCCGGTATAATGCAAAGTTATCGGCGTATGTTTGCTCTAGGCACAAGCTTGATGCCAGCACGATTCAAAGTAATTAATGCCCAAAGAGAACATATCCAATTTTTACCTCAGATTTTTTTTTTTTTTTTTTTGTGTCAGTCAATTTGTTCAAATGTAAAAATAAAAATAAAAAATTGGCTTCTGTCGAAATATTGCATTCTCTTTTCTGCTATTCTATTGAACATTAGAAAATTTTTTGTCAAAATAGGTTATTTGAAATTAAAATAAACGCCTTTAGAGATGATGAGAGTATACTTGAAAGAGAAAATAAGATTTTTATTTCTCTCAATTCCTTACAATCAGCCTATACAAAGAGAATTTATAATACAATTGAGCTAGAAACTAGAAAGTAAATAAGGAAGAAAATAATGAGACTAATTAGCTCTAAACTAGGTAATAAAAGATATACAATAATTATATACAATAGTTGTACAATCTCTAATGTAAGAAAGAAAGAGAATTTTAAGGGAATAAAATCTCAACACTCCCCCTCAAGTTGGTGCATAGATATCATACATGCCCAACTTGTCAAGACACTTTAACAATACTTGACTTGAAACCGCTTTAGTCAGAATATCAGCCAATTGATCTTCAGATCGAATCTTTGGCAGCTCCAAAGTTCTCTTCTAACTTCTCTTTGATGAAAAATCTATCCACCTCAACATGTTTTGTTCGGTCATGTTGGACTGGATTATGAGCAATATCACATGCAGCTCTATTATCGCAGTACAACTGAATTGGTCGCTTAGTCGAATAACCCAACTCTTGTAGAAGGAGCTTCAGCCACAAAGCTTCGCAAAGTCCAAGTGCCATACCCCTAAATTCAGCTTCTGCACTTGAGCGAGCAACAACGTTTTGTTTTTTACTCCTCCAAGTAACTAGATTACCTCCCACAAATGTAAAGTAACCTGAAGTTGATCTCCTATCATTTATTGCTCCTGCCCAATCAGTATCTGTATACACCATAATGTCTTGGTAGTTCGAAGTTTTGGTGAATAATATTCCTTTTCCAGGAGCAGATTTTATATATCTCAAAATACGCATGACAGCATTCATATGTTGTTCACCAGAATTGTGCATATATTGACTTACGACACTCAAGGCATAGGCAAGATCTGGTCTTGTGTGTGCTAAGTACATCAATCTTCCTACAAGTCTCTAATATCTTCCTTTATCAATTGGCACTTGATCAGCTTCAATACATAACTTCAAGCCTTCTTCTACGGGAGAATTAGCTGGTTGACATACTGACATATCAGTTTCCTGTAATATATCTAATGCATATTTTCTCTGAGATAAAAAAATACCTTTCTTAGATCTAGAAACTTCAATTCCAAGAAAATATTTCAGGGAACCAAGGTCTTTCATTTCAAATTCTTTTGACAAGTATTCCTGTAGTGCTTTTCTTTCTTCTGTATCATTTCCTGTAACCACCATGTCATCCACATATATAATAAGGGCAGTGATCTTACCCTGTCGTTTCTTCAAAAACAAAGTGTGGTCTGAGTTGCATTGATGGTATCCAAATGCTTTCATAGACTTTGTGAATCTTCCAAACCATGCTCTTGGAGATTGTTTCAACCCATATAATGATTTCTTCAATCTGCACACCTTTTTGCTATGACTTTCTGGTATCATACATCCTGGGGGAAGTTCCATATAAACTTCTTCAGATAATTCTCCATGTAGAAAGGCATTTTTGACATCAAATTGTTGTAGTGGCCAATCCAAGTTTACAGCTAAAGACAATAATACTCGAACAGTGTTGATTTTAGCTACAGGTGCAAACGTCTCTGTATAATCAATTCCATAGGCTTGTGTATATCCCTTTGCCACCAGTCTTGCTTTGAATCGTTCAATAGTGTCATCTGCTTTATATTTCACAGTATAAATCCATCGACAACCCACTGGTTTCTTTCTATTTGGACAATCAACCAAATCCCAAGTTTTATTCTTTTGCAAAGAGCTCATTTCTTCATTCATAGCATCTTTCTATCTTGGATCAGCTAATGCTTCCTGCACACTGTTAGGAATATATACAGTAGATAATTGATTCACAAATGACTGATTTGATTCAGATAGATTTTGGTTAGACACATAATGGCTCAGAGGATATTTAACTTTACTAGAGAGTTCAGGTTCATATATAAGTTTAGGAATACCTCTATTGATACGATTTGGTAGTTGTTTTCTGGGTAAATCAGCTTCAAGAATAGGAACATCCTCAACAGGCGATTGGTGTGATGTATTAGCGGGAAATTCAACCTCATCAGTTGAAGAACTTGTATTCTGTGATTCAATTATCTCTTCAGTTCTGGTTGATCTTGAATTCTGTGTTTCAATAACTTCCAAATCTTTATCCATATTAAGGTCCAAAGCAACATCACTGCTATAGCCAAGATTAAGGTCCAAAGCTATATCACTACTATAATCAAGATAATCAAGAGTTTGAATTTCCTTCTGATGTTTCTCCTGAAATTCAGAATTTGCAGGAAAATACATTGAATCTTCATGAAAAACCACATCCATTGTTACAAACATTCGTTGTGTTGGAGGATGATAACACTTGTAGCCTTTCTGATGCATAGCATATCCTAAGAAAACACAACGTAAAGCTCGAGGGTCTAACTTACTTCGCTGATGTTCGTGAAGATAGACAAATACAACACCCAAAAACATGAGGAAGTAAATCAAGAACTATTGGAGTAACCACAACATCAGTAAGCGCTTTAAATGGTGTTTGAAAGTTAATGGAGCTTGAAGGGGTTCGATTAATTGAGTGAACTGCAAACATAAGAGCTTCTCCCCAATAGGACACCGACATATGTGCTTCAAGTAAAATGACCCTAACAACCTCTAATAAATGATGATTTTTCCGCTCTGAAACTCCATTTTGTTGAGGGATATTAGCACAAGTTGTTTGGTTAACAATTCCTTATAGTTCAAAAAACTGTTGAAGTTCAAAACTTTGATATTCCCCTCCATTGTCACTACGCAGAACCTGGATCTGTCCATTATACTGAGTTTTGACTATTTTATAAAACTTCTGAAATAACAAGTTTACTTCACTTTTAGACTTCATTAACCACAACCAAGTCATTCGAGTACAATCATCAATAAAAGTAACAAACCAACGGGAACCACTCAAGGTTGGAACTTTAGATAGACCCCACACATCAGAGTAAATAACCATAAACGGAAAAAGATTTTTATTTAATCTTAATGGAAATGAAGTTTGATGACTTTTTGCAAGTTCACACACATCACAACAGAAACTAGAAAGATCAACATGTTCAAACAAACTAGGAAATAATCTTTTAAGATAGCCAAAAGGGGGATGTCCCAACCTTCGATGCCAAAGCCAAATTTCAGATTCATTCTTTTTTTTAAGGCCTTCCACTACCAAAACTTCATGTAACTTGTTAGAACTTTTCGATGCCAAGTCCAAATAGTACAAATTTCCTCGCCTAACACCATAACTAATCGTCTGCTTTGTTTAGATGTCCTTAAAAACACAAGAGTCAGGCCAAAAAATTACAATACAAGATAATGCTTTGGTTATTTGAGAAACAGATAAGAGATTATAATCCAAAGATGGAACAACCAACACAGAATCAAGGTTTAAAGTATTAGTGAGTGATAAAGAACCTTCCCAATAATTGAGGATTCATTACCATCAGTAGTAAAAATATTTTTTTGTGAAGAGGTTCTAAGATTGGTAACCTGTCTTGAATCAAACGTCATATGATCAGTAGCACCAGAATCAATTATCCATGCATTATTAAAAACAGGTGCAGAAACATTTAAGGCCTTACCACAAGTATCAGTAGTAGTAATCAGCGCCAAACCTTCTTTAATAGTATTATCATTAGTTTCAGTAACAGCAGTGACTGAATTCTTGGAATTCTTTCTTCGAGATGCTCTACTATGATCCCACCATTCTGGATATCCCACAAGTTCATAGCAACGCTCCTTTGTATGTCCAGTCTGATCACAATATGTACACTTGTATTTAGATTTTTCAGTACCTTTAGTAGTCTTTGGTTGATTTCGAGTCATCATTACTGTAGCCTCAGTGTTTCCAATCTTCACGTTCAATGTCATACGACGTACTGCTTCTCGTCGAATTAATGAATAACATTCTTCCAAACTTGGAACTGGTTCTTTGCGTAAAATTTTCCCACGAACTTGTTCAAAATCGTTGTCCAAGCCCGCAAGAAATATATGCACTCGTAATCATTCAATGGACTTTTGATAAGCTGTTACATCATCAGGATCTTTCATGACCACTTTATCTCGATGGTCTAACTCTTAAAAAATTTCAACTAGTTCTTCATAGTATTCAGAGAGAGACTTCCCATTTTGTTTGCCTGTGAAAGCCTTTTGGTTCAATGAAAATACTTGTAATTCATCACTTCCATCATAAAAAGCTTTTGATAATGCACTCTATATCTCATAAGCAGTAGGTAAACGTAAATACCTTTTCATGATTTCAGGCTTCATGGACATCAATAACCATTGTTTCACCTTTTGATTTTCAGTATACCATTTTTCATATCCATCATCGGATTCGATCGGCTATTTCATCTTGTCACGAATGTAAGAGAGTTTTTCTCTTTCAACAATATGCATCTCCATTAGTTGAGACCAAACATCATAGTTTGATTCAGTAAGAATTATTCCTACATTAAAAACGCCTTCAAATTGCACAATTACAAGAATTAATTTAATTCTAGATGATTCAACACCTTTTTCACTCATTTTATTTGTTTCAGGATTCAAAGGTGTTGAACCCTTGTGGATTTTGAATTGATGCAAAACATATGTTAAAATATCTAACCGATCCATGCATATATCGAATATGACAAAAGGGTCAAAGGGTTTATTTTTTACAGAAATTATCTAATACATGATCGTGTGTAATCAGACCGCACAATCGTGTTATCTTTTATTGCAATTCAGATTTGCTTAAAAAAGGCACATGACCATGTGCATGAGGCACACTACCATGTGTATAAGGCACATGACCATGCACATGAGGCACACGGCCATGTGTAAAGGCACATGACCATGCGCAGGAGGCATACGGCCATGTGCATGAGACACACACCTGTGTGTTTTAAGGCACACACCCGTGTGTATGGGGCACATGACCATGCACATGAGGCACACTCTCATGTGCCATGAAGAAAATTTTCTACACGCCCGTGTTATGCTGCCGTGCCAAATAAAGACAAAACAAGAGCATTAATAACACACGGTCGTGTAATAGAAACACACGCTCGTGTGCAAAGAAAAAATTCAGTCGTGTGTTTCCCGTACGTTGATCGTGCGTGTACCCGTGCCAGCTTCTAGAATCTGAAAGCAGATGGAAGGAAAATGACACACGCCCGTGTGTTACAGATATGCATGCCTATGCAAGCATAAAAATAACCGTTGGAAAGTGTAGATAAAAGGAAGCACGATCGTGCAAGAGAAAGACACGCCCGTGCAACTTTCCAGAAATGCTCCAACGGCTCTCAAATCATCCCAACGGCTCTATTCTTCCAATTCCTATAAATTGGAGATGGTTTGAAGATTGAAGGGTGAGAGAGAATCAAGCAAAACACTCCCAATCTATTATTCTCTAATTCTTCTCCAAATTTCTCTCACAAACTTATATTTGTAAACCTTTAGAGAGAGATCTTGAGAGCTCATTGTAAATCACCTTTGTGAGGCAAATTTCTTGTAATTTTCCACAAACCCTTGGGTGTAATCCTGTGAAACTAGTGTGGGGCGTAATCCCTGTTAAAACTAAGTTAAGGGCGCAATCCCTTGTATCAAAACTAGTGTTAAGGGCGAAATCCCTTAGATCAAAACTATTGTAACTTCGGGGTTGAAGTTAGTGGAAGAAAAATCTTCAAGCAGGGTTGCTTGGAGTAGTGGACGTAGGAGGCGTGGAGAAGCTCCGAATCACTCTAAAAATCGGCTGAGCATTTCTTTCCCTTTACTCTCTTTATTTATATTTGCTTAGTCTTTTAATTAATTGTGCTTAATTATATTGATATAATTGAATGCTTGTTTTGGTTGAATAGGAAACGTTTTTAAACTTGATAAAATTTTTAAATAACCTATTCACCCACCCTCTAGGTTGTTTGTCATTTAGCATTTGGGGTTTTACAAAAGGGGTTGGCTCTGATACCAACTTGAAAGAGAAAATAAGATTTTTATTTCTCTCAATTCCTTACAATCAGCCTATACAAAGAGAATTTATAATACAATTGAGCTAGAAACTAGAAAGTAAATAAGAAAGAAAATAATGAGACTAATTAGCTCTAAACTAGGTAATAAAAGATATACAATAATTATATACAATAGTTGTACAATCTCTAATGTAGGAAAGGAAGAGAATTTTAAGGGAATAAAATCTCAACAAGTATCCCAAAAATTTTGAGGTTTCTTCCATGCATAAGCTCTTTTTGAGCTTATTTAAAATGTTAAAATTCTAAAAATATTCTTATTCTATTTTTATTAACCTGACATATTTTTCTATTTTCAAATCCTTTCTAATAAATTAATTTAAAAAGCTCTTTTTTTATTTTATTAAGCAAGCAACTAGGGGTGTGCAGAAACTAATCCAAACAGCGCCAAATCGTTGAAAAAATATAATCTGTTTCTAGTGGTGTTGGCCAAACGGGCTGGTAATGGTTTTTTTTTTTTTAAACAAGTTACGGGTTGGTTTGAGTGATTTTCAATTCGAATCAACCTGTAACCCGTTTTTATATATAATAAATATATATTACCATGTTCCCTCCCATATAATATTTATATATAAATAAATAAATATATTTATTATTGTATTACCTAATATTACCTCAACACCAACTCTAACTTCTCTAATCCTTTTGGATTTGGCATCAGCTCTCCCACTTCAATTAGTTTTCCCACCCTATCTCTCTCTTCTTCAATGATTTTTTTGTTCAAACACACATTTAGCTTGTACTCAATTCAGATATTAGTTTTTTTATATCTGATTTTGTGATGTTGAGATACTTGAAGAGGATTGTTCTTGTTTTTTCAACTATATGATGATCATATATAAAAAAATTAATAATAAAATAACTTTTTTGTGGGGTGAGTCTATTGAATAAAAAAACTACAAAAACTAAAAAATGAATCTACAACTACAGCAGAGAGGGCTTTTAGCGGCGTTTTTTTGGTTTTTTAGCGGCATTTAAAAACGTCGGAAATAAGCTTACCGGCGTTTATACAAACGTCGGTATAAGTTGCAACGGTAAAGGTTTTACCGGCGTTTTATAAAAACGCCGGTAAAACCATATAAAAATGCCGCTAAAAGGGCAAACCCCATAGCGGCGTTTTTATTAGGCTTTTACCGGCGTTTTTTAAACGTCGGTAAATTCCTCCACACCCGCCAATTTATTTCCCGCTGTTTTTGGACACGCGATATTCTGTTAGGATTAATACCCTATAGCAGCGTTTTTACTTTTTTTGCACAATAATTTGCGACGATTTGCAATGTTTTTAGCTGCGTTTTTTAAGGTTATAGCGGCGTTTTTTAAGGTTATAGCGGCGTTTTTTAAGGTTATAGCGGCGTTTTTTATATGTTTATAGCGGCGTTTTTTTAGTTATAGCGGCATTTATTTATATACCTTTTTTGGCATATTTTTGCCTGTTTCATAAGTCTTTTTCCCTGCTTATTGATTAAACTTCTTGTTTATAATAAATATTATGCAAAACACTATAGATAAATTGATAACAATATACGCAAAACAATACCGTCTAAAAATACATACAAAAAATGCTTGTAACATCATTAATAAAATATTGGATAACAAGTATTATCAGAATTATTGTCGTACATAAATACAATTGTTAATCCTAATATTGTTAAGATACACAATTTGGGAATTGTTATGAAGTTTGTTGGAGCCAAAACTCTTTACATTATGCCCTGCGAAAAAAGTTAAAAGATTTTAGAAGAACGAAATACAATAATAGCAGGCAATGTCCATTAATGGTCACCTAACGTAAAATAAAACACAAAACTGTATGAATTATTTGGTTAATAATCTTGTTGTATGCAAATAACTGTATCAATATTATATAATTACAAGTATAAAATATTCTCATATCAAAAACAGAATGAAGAATTCTATATTTATTTATGCATTATCTAGATCCAACATAGTACCAACATATAGTCCCAACCACAAGATATAAGATTTAGCTTTACGCTTCACACAAATGCAAACACAAGAATAAATTATTAACAAATAAGCACAATCAGTAACAGATAATTATGAGTGATGCAAAATGACAATGACACACAAAACGCATCCAAATTAGAAATTCTAACAAAGTGCGTCAGTAAACTTCTTTAGTTAGAGTTAACGAGAAGACACGAAATATAATTATATCTCATAAACCCACATAGATTTCAAACAACAAATAAAACCAACAACAAATAAAACAAACATCAAATAATTTCAACACTTTATATCCACATACAAACTAGCCCTTCAATCGGCTAGATTTCACCAATACACATTTCTCGAACAGAGAAAATAATTCACCAAAACGTAAATACAAACTTACTAGTTCTCATCTGGAGAGTGCTGGTTACTTGATGGATGAGGTACCTACGACACAGAAATGAACAATCCATGATTAGTAATTTTCATATAATTACTTGATTTGAAGAAATGTGTTATATGAACATATCCTATAAACATTACCTCTCCACTAGGTGGCTCGTCATTTTGCTATGGTGGCAAGCCCAATGATGCACAAATCCCGGACAACTGAGATTCAACTTGTTCATCCTGCTACCAAGTGCTTCTTGTAGTGTTCTCACTTGATCTTCCAATACTTTTATTCTGTCATCTGCCTCATTATTCATACTTGGAGGGCCGCCTGAGTGGTGAGATGCTCATGCCAATGTCGATGCCCTGTACATGCTAAGCGTTGGACCTAATCCTAATCCACGCACTCGACCATGTCTTTCTGGTCCTATCACTTGAGCAAATGCATTATCTTCTATCTCCGGAAGACTTGCATTTGACTCTTGGATAGAACTTTGTAACTCATTTATCTTCTCCTGAAGGAGTTCCTAAACCCATTATAAAAAGCAATGTCTTATTACACGAAATTTATCACAACCACAAATAAAGTAATAGAAACTAAACTTACGATTGCGTATACAAAGTCCTGATCGATTGGTCTTCCATCTTTACGAGTTTGATGGGTGGCTATGAACACTTTGGCTCGTGACGGCTGTTCACCACTTGATGTTTGTTCCTCGGATGTAGAAAGATACAATTACAACAAGACCTAATCATATGGTTAACAATGAGAGCAAAAAAACTAATCACTTCATTCATTAATCGCGCTATACTCTTTGTTCCTCCAGTATGTGGCATTGTTTGAACAGAACGAGTCCTTCTATTTGTTTCGTTATGTCTCTGAAACAAAGAAAATGTTTAATAAGAAGATACAATTCATCATTATGTAACTAGACAAGAAAGAGCAAAAATTATATTACCCGCCCCTACTCAGAATGTCATGTAAAATTACACAGTTAAAATTATACCTATTTATCACTCTTAACATAAAATCTTTGGTAAATATTTATTTTATCTTTGAAATGTGTTATTGTGATTATAAGTGTCAATCACGGATTCTAATATGAATAAACTCAAATAAAATTTAATTTTAGATTATATTAAATCTAAAAAAAATTAAGTTTAGATCAATGAATTAAGATTCAAATTTAATATTTAATTCAATTGTGAAAATTAGGAAATCGAATTAAAAAAAAACTATAATAAAATTAATGGTCAATTTGACATGCTATCTAAGAAAATTCGAACCCAATAATTTGACGAGAATCAAGGGTACTCATGGATTAATCCTCTTAAAAAGTATATGTATTATTTATTAAGGTTTTTGAATAATTAATATATTCATTAGCTTAAAGAAATCAATTAGTAATAATTAATATATTCATTAGTAGTACTAGCAGTTGAACTCGAAAAGAAGAAGCCCTTCTTTTTCATTTTTCAATATTAACAAAATAAATAATATTGATTTGGTCTTTTGTTGTAGATATTTTAGCATGGTATTATAGTTTAGGGATTCAAGAGGTGGAAAAGATTTTCAGGTGAAACCTTTGGTGGGAAAATGTAATTAACTCTTTTTAAAATAAATTAAGAAATTTCCTTTCAATAATTTCACCCTTAACATGACAAACTATAAACTATTCATATAACATAGTTGACTTCACCATGTGCCTTTCACAGGTTTGGGATTCATGAAATGTATATAATAATGGGGATTTTGTAATTATAATAATCCAAGGCTGAAATTTGGAAATAAAATATACAAAGTTTGATTACGAAGATGATTAGTTGCTTAATCACTAAGGATTTCTAGCTTGTATTTTAAAAGAGTAATTATATATATATACTTTTTTTAATATTAATTTGTATATATAAATGATATATCATCGTATTATTGAATGTTAATTTATCTTTAATTTAAAATCATCTAATCATATTTAAATTATATGATAACATATTATTTGATGTACAAATGATATTCAAAAGTGTATGTGCATAATTTTAATTTTATTGTTTTCAAAATAATGAAGGATCGAGGGGACTAATAGGTGAGATTTGAAAAGATTTATTTATTTACTTTTCTCGATTTCATTCCTCCGTTAAATTTCCTATCTTGGTTTATAAAAATTTTCAAATCAAACTAAAAAGAATAATTTGGTAAAATCTGAAATCAAACTAAAACATTCCCACTTGTGTTTCGAATCAGATTAACATAAACACTAGAATATTTTATTATCTTGCTCTAGATTTGAACATTTTTAGTATATATTCAAATTATGAAATTTTTTTTTTATCCAAATTCTATCAAAGGTTTGTGTACATGGCTAAGGACGGGACATTTTTAGTATACCTTGATGATCAATTGCCAACGAAAGCGTAAAAGTTTCTTAACAATATACACTACAGCAGAATGCCGGCGTTGAATTCAGCCAAAAAAATTGAAAACCTTCCAGCAAAGAAAAAATAATTTTTTTTCCTTTTCTATGATAAAAATATGTGCATTCGATCCTTATTGGTTCCAGATAATGATTCAATCAAACACTTCCAAGTCAAAACCACATACAAACCAACCCTCCAATCAGTTGGATTTCAAGCATTTGCTCCAAATTCAGATACAAAGCTTAATACTTTCATAAATAACAAATAAATAACAAATAATAAAAATTAATACAAAACTTACAATTTCGTCTCCAAATGAGAGTCAAGCTGAAGAAGAGAAGAATGTCGTCGCCAAATGACCGAAAACCGTCGAAAACACGCCTGGAACCGGTGAACACAGTAGTCACAGCGGGAGAAAGCACAGCGCAGCGCGGCGGGAGGAAATGGGAGAAGAGGAAAAGAAATGTTCGCACGCTAGGTTTAAAAGGACTTTTAGCGGCGTTTTTAAATGAGCTTTACCGGCGTTTTTAAAAACGCCGGTAAAAACTGTATACAGCGGCATTTATGGTGGCGTTTTAGTAAAACGCCGCTAAACCTTATTCTTTTAGCGGCATTTGGGTAAACGCCGCTAAAAAACCGTCGCTAAAGCCCCATTCTGCGATAGTGTACTCTGTATTAATGTCTATTGTAGGAACTTTAAAAGTATTTTTAATATCACTTTTATTATATTCTTACAAGTAGTCTTTAAATGGTGGAATGGTTACATAGAATTTATCACATTCTTGCAATTTTACTTGATTTTGCTAAGAGATTTTTAAAATATTAATTAAAGATTGGTACGTCCTAGTCAATTTGATAAATGAAGTTTGAAAAGCTTTTGTAAGACATTAAGATTTTTGTGAGTCCAAGGATTAAATAATCAAGGAGTTTCTATTTTATTTGGTTTTATTTTAATTAATTAATTAATTTTTATTTCCTTAATTAAATACTCTAAACTTTGATTGATTTAGAAAGAAAATTTGTTTTATTGATGTCTATTTTATTTGGTCAATTTGACTGATTTATAGTAGAGAAATACATTGTAATGTCATGTGCTTTGCATCATTGACATCAATAACTTAATAAAACCGGAGTACTAGTAGAGATTTTTACTCTTGGAATGGATAAATATGTCATTTGGTAGGTAGAAGAAAACAATGGTAATGGAAATGGAGGAAGTTCATCTTCTTTACCACCAGTTGAGAGTAATAGTAATAATGCATCAATAACAAAAAGGAATGTTAACAATGAATGATAGTTTGGGAGCATTTCACCAAGCTTGAAACTGATGGGCAAGGTAAATGCAAGTGCAGTTATTGTGGTAAAGAGTACAAATTTCATCCGAGACTCATTGGTACAACTACACTCAAGAACCATTGCCTAGATGTAAAAAGTATCCTTCAAGCAATGTTAATAAGTGGATTCCAAGCCAAAAATATTGAATTTTAGTGTTCTTGGAGAAGTAGAAAATGCAACTGGTAGTCTTTAGCACTTGGAAATTCGGCCAACATCAATTGAGAAAGCAGTTAGGATAGATGATTATTATGAATGAGCTTCCTTTTAAGTTTGTTCAAGCCAAAGGATTTAGAAGATTTTGTAGTCAAATGCAACCTAGATTTCAAGTTCCATGTTATACTACAATTTCACGAGATTGTTATGAGATTTACCTAGGGAAACAAGACTAGATGAAGAGTTTTTTGAAGAGCAATTGTAGTAGGATTTGCCTAACTACTGACACTTGGACCTATTTACAAAGAATTAATTATATGTGTCTTACTGCTCATTTTATTTACAATGATTGGAAGTTGCATAAGAAATTTTGAATTCCAAACCTACAAGTCAAGCTTGAGTTTATAATAAGTTTGAGCTCATAATGAGCTCAGCTTGTGAAACTTGTGAGCTAATAAAAATAGTTCAAATTGACGAAAGCAACATTATCTTGATGAGTATTTGAGACATCTAATAAGTTGAGTTAAGCAAAACTCGAGCTCAACTCACCTTAACGAACTTGGAGGAATCGAGCTTAAACTCAATTCAACTCAAATCCAATCTTAAACAGGATGAACAGTATTGTTAAAAGGTGAAAAATGTCACCAACAAGATGAATAATGTCACCACATGGACAAGCAAAACTAATCTTAGCTTGAGTTGTCAAATTGAAGCTCTAGATCAAAATTTACTTGTTTAATCCAAGCTATGGGTTCGAACTTAACTAACTTGACTCGAATCCACCCCTACTAAAACTCTACAACCTATAAAAACATTTTGCACATTGACTATGTTACTCAAGAACTACACATATTATTAAAATTTCATAACTTCTTTTCATTATAACATTAGTGAAAAATTTTGTTCACAAATTAATATGATATATATTACACTAAAGTGTAGTTTTTTTAATCATAGATAGACATAAACTATCGTCATAATATTTTCTTTCCATCCAATCATCCTCTTTATCTCTAACATTTGTAGATTTGGGTTGATGTGATTTCTTATCGTCAATTGATATTACAAATTAAAGTCTTATACGTAGCAATTATTAGAAAATGAGAAAACCCTATTAAATCTACTACAAATATATGAGAATAATTATAGAGAATAATGAACACAAGTCAAAGAAAAATGTGACACTTGAATAATGTGATTCAGTCTGATCATTGAAATGTCTACGTTCATGGTATTCTCACTTATTTTTATATAGTACAAAAATATACAACAATTTCTAGTATTTCTTATGTATTTTCACTTCTCTCACTCTCCTCCTTTTTTCTTCATTATATATAAATTTTTGGAGGAAACCTTTGAATTTTTCATTTTCTTCGAGGCCTTGACTTATAATTTTGAATTTAAATTAATGAAATTGTGTTAATATTGATGACATTTAATTTACATGAAAGTTGAAATCTTGATTAAGTGAACATTATGAAAATGTTGTAACAGTAGACTAGTCATCCTTTATTTGCTATGCAGTTAAATAGATGAAATTGTGGTTATATGCGATCATTCTTGTTTTTTTTTTTTTTGCACAACACTTGTTCTATTTTAACTCCAATCATTGCTTGCTCGTTTTTCCAAGACGAATTATTAAAATATGCAGCTCGTGGAATGTTGCTCGGCTCACATGTTCAATGCAAAATATGTATGATTTCATGCTCCTGTAGAAAAACAAACATAAAATATGTCTATGTACAATAAATAATACATGTTTAGACAATATATATGTACGCTTGGGTCTATGTCTTCAACGCGGTTGAATGTGTGAATTAATTGCTACGATCGTAAATACAGGTTGCCTTGTTTTGGGGTTCCATGTTTCAAGGCAATTGTTATTTTGGATTTTGACCATTCACTTTCATTGCTTATAGGTCATAACTTATATTCAAAGTTCAACCATCTGGGACAATGCTTCAGATAATAAATCATTAATTTTTAATCTCTCTTGAAAGAAAATTTGGGACTGGCTTAAGTTTAAATCCAAGCTATAAGTTTGAGTTTAAGTTGGTATATAGTATTATCAACCAACCAGATAAACAATGTTATTAATAGGATGAACACTATTAACAGATAAAAGTAGATTATATCAAACATATTTATGTTATAATTATATAAGTATACTTTCGCAGAACTTCACCAACAAATTTCAGCATAAACTATATTTAAAGAACTCTACTGGGAGAGCCACCCTTGAGATTTTGTTTTCATTAATTGTCACATGTAAATGTACAATATCATTAACAAACAGAGATGAATTTCATTTTAGCCAAATTAAGTTTAAAATTGATTTAAACTCAAATTGAAACTATAATAATTTTTTTAATTTGAGTTTGAGTTGGTGTATAAAATTATTAATTGACGAGATAAAAATATTGTTAACATGATAAACAATATCATCAAATGAACAGACAAGTCAGATCTCAAATTTATCTACCTTTGGCTAAACTTTTATATCAAACATATTTATGATATAATTATATAAGTAGACTTATACCAAAAATCGCTAAAATCGTCTTCAACTTTTGGAGGAATAATCTCGCAGCAATTAAAGCATTTTTGCATGTGTAAAATACACAAAAATCAGGAATTATTTTGCTATCAAGAATGCAAGAAAACTATACTGAATGATACCTCCAACTTTATTTCTTACTCAAACACTAACAAGATTAGATTTTTATACAACCCTAACCACTGAAACTGTTTTTCCAGCTGCAACAGCAATCTACACCATTCAAAAATACAACCCATTCATATCAGCCTT
This sequence comes from Anacardium occidentale, assembly GCA_026122585.1. Taxonomy (NCBI): domain Eukaryota; kingdom Viridiplantae; phylum Streptophyta; class Magnoliopsida; order Sapindales; family Anacardiaceae; genus Anacardium; species Anacardium occidentale. The sequence continues at coordinate 1,056,826 of JAJEJH010000219.1, forward strand.
AAAATCTTAACAAACATCAACTAATTAAAAAAAATCAACATTACTCAACTGTGATTTAAGGAAAATGAAAGTCAAGCTACTGGAGACCTGTGAAAGAATGAAAAATCCTCTGCTTCGACTGCTTTCTGCTTCTTGAGATGTCGGTCAGCTCTTAATTTTGTTCAGTAGTAAAACAAGCTCTTTTAATTTGTAAACAAAACGGCACCGTACCAGGATTACTTACTAACAGCTCCAGTTACCTCCGTTTGCTACCGTTTATCTGCTTAACAGAAGAAAACACTTGCTCAGTCATTCTTCATATCCTCCCTCAAGCACAAAAAAAAAAAAATATTTCAATTTTGTGCTTGATAAGAAGAATGACATGAAAAGAAACAATAACCCAGCTACAAAAAAAAAAAAAACTTCTTAGTTAGAATTCCTCTCTGAAGCCAGAATTTCTTAGCTTCAGAAAAAAAAAATTCTCTGAAACAGAACAACAAATTTGATAATCACCATCACAAGAAATCCTCTCTGAAGCTAAACTTGCCTCAGCTTCAGAATAAACCAACTTTCTACTCTATTCAGACCACCTAGTCCTCTAACTCATACTAATTTGATTTTCATCTACGTCTTTTCCAGTCACCTTCAACCTGTCTCTCAAAGACTCAAATCTTGCTGCTGATAAAGGATTGGTTAAAATATTTGCTATCTGATATTCAGTTGACACATATTGTACTGATAGTGCATCTGCTACCACCTGTTCTCTGACATAATGTACATCAATCTCAATAAGTTTTGTTCTGCTATGAAGTACTGAATTTAAAGCCAACAAATCAGCTCCTTGATTGTCACACCATACTATAGCTTTACCTAAACAAGCCATCTGTAACTCCTTTAATAAATTGTTCAGCCAATCAACTTCAGTTGCAACTTGACTCAAAGCTCTATATTCAGCTTCAGTAGTTGACAAAGCTACTACTTTTTGTTTCTTGGAACCCCATTATATGAAATTGTTGCCAAAGTACAACCACTTGTAGATTTTCTGTCATTTAAATTTCCTGCTGAGTCTGCATCTACATATGCTTCCACCTGAAACAAAGTTATTGGTTTGAACAGAACACCATACCCCAATGTTCCTTTAATATACCTCAACACCTTTTTACATGTCTGCCATTGCAACAATGTTGGTGATTTGAGGAATTGACTCAATTTATTCATAGCAAAAGCCAAGTCAGGTCTTGTCACAGTTAAGTATTGCAAAGCTCATATTGTACTTCTCTATAAAGTGGGATCGCTGAATACCTCATTGTCTTCATTATACAATTTAGTTCCTATAGCCATTAGAGTAGAACAAGGATGAGTATCATACATTTTAGTTTTTACCAACAGATCTGTTGCATATCTAGTTTGACTTAAATGCAACCCTTCAACATTTCTATCAATCTCCATTCCTAGGAAATAGCTCAAATTTCCTAGCTGCTTTAATGGAAATTGAACATTCAGTTCAGCCACCAATTCAACTATATATTCATTGTTTGTACCAGTCAACAAAATATCATCCACGTACACTGTAGGACCCGCCGCCCCGAGTACCCCGACTGTTGAATAAACTGTCTCTTTTATTAACTAAACTGAAAATCGGGTACCCGAGACGGGAATCCTACGGAAAAGAAACCAACCTGCCTGCTATACATGATAAGCGGAAGCTAAAACTGAAATAAAATATACAATGAGCCCATCTGGCTTTTCATATATATGTATATTGTTTCTGTACAACATTCTTTACATCTGGAAATGTAAAACATACATACAAGACCTCATAGGTCCAAAACTGAAAAGAAATACATCAACAAGTGTGTGTGGGGTCCCCTCTCGCCAGCCTCAGTCCACCCGCTCCCTGCCAGCAGCAAAACCTGAAAAGAAAGGAAGAAGGAAAGGGATGAGTGATGAAAATCACTCAGTAAGCATTTCCTACTCCCCTCGACCCAAGCAAACACAAACAAGGGAACACATACCTGATCGGCCCTAAACATACATCTACACGCTTGCGGGTGCTGATTCTGATTGCTGTACTGCTGATTCTTACTATTAATTCGTTATTGAAATGAATGACATGTCATGATACTGAAATCTGGGTATTTACTGATGATGCATGCATCTGGAAAACTATATGTACCCGAAGGTACCTACTGTGCTGATCAGGCTGATGAACACAGGGATTCGGTATCCTGGCCAAGTGGGCTGAAAATTCTAGCTACTGGCTAGAAAACTGAAATCTGATCTGCTGATATGCTGCTGAGCTGACTGACTGGTGTCAGAAAGCTGGGTCCCACAGATGCCCCCTCGAGTTCACCCCAAAACTGAAACCCATACATTGGGTTCTAACTGCTGAAACCTACTGAATTCGGATCCCTGGATCCTCATTCAGGTTACATGCTGTGCTATGCATGCTTATGCATCTGTTCTTAGCTGAAATTTGGATTATCTGATGATTATTAGGCCTTGGATGGATTACCAAACCTTTAACAATTCATTTCTGCCTTTTTCTGGAAAATCTGGAAGGCACACGACCCTGCAAGGAAGGCACACGATCGTGCACGCAGCACACACGGCCGTGCTGAGCAAGGGCACACGGGCGTGTGCCCCAGCACACGGGACCGTGTGCTGGCCGTGCGTCTGGACGTGTGTGCTTCTGGAATTCCTGGGCCATTTCAAGCAAAGATGGGACACACGACCGTGTCCCTCAGGACACACGGTCGTGTCCCTGTGTTTCCTGCCCGTGTGCACTTCGTGCACACGGCCGTGTCCTTGCAGAAACAAAGGCACACGGGCGTGCTCTTGCGGGCACACAGTCGTGTGTATTGTTCTGCTCAGACATGGCACGTCTGAATTCGCTGGAAACCACTCAATTTCTCAACCAATCTGCAATTAATCAAACATACACATCCAAGGCACTTCAATAAACACATATACATCATCAATTTCATCTGTCATCCCAAACTACGAATTCCACCATGGCAAATGCAAGCTTTCTCTCACAACACACACCCACAAACAAGCAACATGTTATTGGGTGGAAACTAAGCATATCAAGCATCATATTCATCACATATAATCAGTCAAGATATTGGAAATGCACACATACATCTCCAATATTATCAGACAACCATCAAACAAGCTGGGGAATACACTGAAGAAGTAAGAAACACTTACCTCTTGACATGGCTGCTGGAAGACTATCTCTCAAGCTGATCTCTCTGGTCCTTAGCTAGAAAGGGAGCTGCTGAAAGCTGAATCTCGCGTCTAGGGCTGGGAGCTGCTGAACAAAGAAGAGAGAAAACTCGGCTGAAACGGTGAGAAATGTAATAACTCTCGTCTCTCTCTCTTTTCTACCCACCTGCACGGGCGTGCAGGGAAAAGTGCACGGGAGTGCACCAGGGAAAATGAAGGAAATTCATTTCCCGCGCTTCGCATGATTAAAACCTCCCTAAAGGCATCATACGAAGGCCACACAGCTCAGGAAAACTACTATCTCACCCCTGAACTCTTCTAAGCCCCCAATCTATCACTGAATTCTAGTTCTAACCCCAAAACTCTACCCCTAAGGGCTTTCTAAAATCTGGGATGCTACATACACCAAAATAAACACAGTCAGATTTTCATTCTTCAAAATAAACTAACTTGTATCTGACACAGAAGTAACAAACCCTTTTTCCAGCAAGGCAGTTTTCAGTTTTTCATACCATGCCCTAGGTGCTTGCTTTAGCCCATATAAGGCTTTAATTAATCTACACACATGATTAGGCTTTGTTGGATCTACAAATCCTTGTGGCTGAGACATTTATACCACTTCTTTTAAATCTCTATTCAGAAAAGCATTATTAACATCTATTTGATACACTACCTAGTTTAACGAAACTGTTAGGGACAACACCACTCTAATTGTTACATGCTTCACTACAGGACTAAATGTTTCTAAATAATCAGCACCTGGATTTTGTTGAAACCTCTTAACCACCAATCTTGCCTTAAACTTCTGCAATGTCCCATCAGTATTGAGCTTAGTCTTATGTACCCACTTATGACCAACTATATTCATATCCTTGGATGCTGGAACTAATTCCCAAGTTTGATTCCTCTGAAGTGCTTTAAACTCCTCATTCATAGCCTCATACCATTGTGGCTTAGCTAGAGCCTCTTTAACTGTCTTTGGTTCCTTTAAATCTGATTCATACACACTGCTTGCAAACACTCTTGGTGCAGGCAAAGAACCAGTTTTTGATCTAGTTATCATTGGATGCCTTTTTGCCTTTTTTTTAGATGTACCTACCTCTGAAAATTCAAACTGTTTCACATTTGGCAAAGCAACCTCTAAGTTCACTATTGAAAAGGACTCAGAAGTATCTATAATCTGAGGTGATTTTTCTAAAACATCTGGTGATGATTCAGACATAGGTAGAATTGGAACAATTGACTCTGGATCATTTTGACTCTTAACAGTGTTTGAATGCGGGACTGAACTATTTTGAAAATAGGAAGATGATACTAAATGACTAACTTGTGTAGGTAGAAAAACACTACCTGGTGCGTACAACAAACACTCTCTATTCTAACCTACCTTAGATTTAAGTTTTTGAAATTGTGAATCTATTTTATAAAGAAACTCATATTCATTAAAACTTACACTAGCAGCAATATAAACCACCCCAGAAGCACTTAGACATTTGTACCTTTTATGTGATAAACTGTACCCAAAAACACATTTTTGAGTTCTAAAATCAAGTTTATGCCTATTGTAAGGTCTTAATTATGAAAACATGCACACCCAAACACTTTGAGAAAAGAATAATCTGGTGTTTTGTTGAAAAAAAAACTTGGAAAGGAAAATGATTTCCTAAAACAGAGGTGGGTAATCTATTTATAAGAAATACTACACTTTGGAAAGAAAGCCACCATTGATTTAATGGCATCCCAGCTTGTGACAGAAGTACTAGCCCTGTTTCCACAATGTGCCTATGCTTCCTTTCCGCTCTTCCATTTTGCTGATGAGTGTGTGGACAAAGATGCCTAAAGTTTATTCCATTTTCACTCAAATATAATGTCAAGCTCCTATACTCTCCTCCCCAATCACTTTGCAAATTTTTTATTTTCTTTTCAAATTGTGTTTCTACCAGCTTATGAAACTGAATGAAAATCTGTTTCACTTCTGATTTCTGTTTTAGTGGAAAAATCCAAGTAAACTTGGAAAAATCATCAATGAAGTGAACATAATATTTGTAACCTTTCTTTGACTCGACAGGTGCTGGCCCCCATACATCACTATAGATGAGTTCCAATAGAGTTGTGGCTCTAGAATCATAATTTGGAAAAACTTTCTGATGAATTTTACCAAACTGACAGTCTAAACAAAATAATTTTTCCTATGACTGTGTTTGTGTAACCTTGAGCTCTTTCAGAATTCTACTCATGACTTGACTATTGGGATGTCCTAGTCTTTGATGCCACAATTCAGGATCTGTCTTATTTGCTTGGTACACTACTTTATTCAAACCAGTACCTATATTATGTCTTCTATTTACATTCATATCTAACAATTGATACAAACCACCCTCAAGTACCCCTTGTAATAACACATGTTTTGTATCTTTATCTCTCACCAAACATTCATCAACATTAAATTATACTATTACATCATTATCCCTCGTCAACTTAGAAATGCTTAATAAATTTTTGGTGATTTATGGCACACACAATATATGTTTTAATTGAATAGACTTATCAATGAAATTTAAGGGTAATGAGAGTTGACCTGTATGTGAGATCTCCAAGCAGTCTCCATTCCTAACTTGTAGTTATTGCTTGCCAGTATATTTGGCTTTACTCTCTAGTTGATTGGCATTAGAAACTACATGATCAGTTGCTCCAGAATCCATTTACCAACTTAGATCCTTCACTACATGAGGAGTGGCAATTAATCCTTGTGCATGACTAGGTTGTTTCTGATGTATAACATTAGTTATATACCCTTTTGCTCCTCTGAATTTGGATCCTAACACTTTTCTAACATCTTGGGCCTCATCCAAATTTGTGAGGTCTTCATCCTTTTCATATTGATCTTCTTGAATCATATCAGATTTATGACTGAATTGAACTGATCTGTCATATCTCCTATTATTGTGAGTTTGCTCCTGATCATCTCCTAAATAAGTAACATCAAATCTATGATAGCATTTCAAAGCAATATGACCACTTTTGCCACACACCTGACATACTACCTTAGGCTTCATAAAATTTCTTCCTCTTGCTCTAGACTGATAACCATACTGTGATTCTTCAGACACATTATTAGTCATATAGGCTTTCATGTCAGTCATAACTCCTTTAGATCTTATAGAAACCAACCCCTTATTATTTACATTTTGAGCAACATTGACTATTCCTCATTGCACATCAAACATATAACCAGAACTTCGAATTAAACGTTGCTCAAATTTTGGTAACAAATTTTTGACTTTCATTAAACTAACCTCCTCATTTTCAAATTCCATTTTAGAAAAAATTTGAGCAACTATCGGATCATATTCAGCACTCAAACCATCTATAACAAAATTAATCAACTCTTCCTTTGAAATTGATTGCCCACTAGTAACTAAAACATCATATATCTCCTGCATCTTTCTAATGTACTCACTCACACTCATAGATCCCTTTTTTAATGTCTGCAAAGCTAGTTTTAATTGAGTAATTTTATTTCTAGACTCAGAAATAAAATAATTCTGAAGTGTTTTCCAAATATCATTTGCAGACTCACACTTTGAAACATGTACAAAAATACATTCCAAAATCAAAGCTAACAACCAGGTAGTCAGTACCCTATCATGCTTTTTCCACACCATATATTCTAAATTTCTTTTCTTCATTCTTTCAGAATTATCCTTCCTTTGAACATACACAAAAGGTGAGGGACAGGTTACTAACCCGACCAGATGATCTTCAAGATCAAATGAGCCCACCATATTTAGGATCTGTACTCTCCAGTATCGATAATTGTCCTCTGTTAACTTCAAATTTACCGCAGGTATCACCACATTAGAGATTCCCCCAATTTGTGTCGCCATTGACACTACAGCAGATGGAGGCTTTAACGGCGTTTTTCTGGACCTATACCGGCGTTTTTAAACGCCGATAAAAACATTACCGGCGTTTGTACAAACGCCGGTATACGTCCCGTCGGTAAAGGTTTTACCGGCGTTTTAACCAAACGCCGGTAAAACCTAACAAAAAACGCCGCTAAAAGGTAAACAGCTTTGCCGGCGTTTATTCTGTGTTTTTACCGGCGTTTTATAAACGCCGGTAAAACCTTTCACAGCCGCCAATTTTTTTCCCGCGGTTTTTTGGCGCGCGATAGTCTGTCAGCGCGCAAACCCTATAGCGGCGTTTGTTTTCTTGTAGCGGTGTTTTAAATTTTTTCCGCGGCAATTTTGCGGCGGTTTGTAATTTTTTTTTGCGGCGTTTTATGTTTACAGCGGCGTTTTTCGTACGCGTATAGCGGCGTTTTTCCTGTGGTTTTAGCGGCGTTTTATTATTTCAGCGGCGTTTTTTTATTAACGCAATTTGTTTGCGGCAGATTGAAATTTTTTTTCCGACGTTTTTGGTATATTTATACAACGTTTTTTTATACACTTTTTCGACGCAATTTCACCTGTTTCATAAAATATTACATACAAAAGAAGCTAATAACATCTTTTATAAAATATTGATTAAAAAATATTGTTTACATACAATTGTTAAATCTAATATTGTTTACATACACAATTCGAAAAAATACAAAGTTCTTATAATTAACCTTCTCTGGTGCCATCCAGCCTTTGAGTTCCTTGAGTGCCAATAAGATTGATCCTTTCAACATACCTACCTGCACAACAAGCGATGCCAACCATCAATATAAGAAAATGGAAAATAATATTTTTCTTTTTGAACTTTTACTTGATAACTTCAATCTCCAGGCTTGACCTCCAAAATTAACTACCAATTTTACCACTAAACTAAAAAAGCTCCAGGTTTATCCAATGGCATATGACATAACAATAAAAGGAAATTACAAAACAAACAAAACTAGTTAAAGTGTAACTACTCGAAGAAAATATATACTTTAAACATTTACAACATTTAGAAAATGTTATGCATCAATGTTTTTTGTTGCTGAATGTAGCATTTTCAAATGGAAAATTTGTAAACTCCAATAATATACCACTTTGATGATTAACATTTTAATAACTCACAAATTGTTCCAATAATATTGAATATTATTATCCTAATCAAGATTTCAAGTGATACGATACCTTATTGTCTCTAACAATCTCAATTCAAAAAATGTTGTATTTAACTTAGTGAGCAATAATTTTAACTTAATGTGATAACTAATCTCACATGACAAAATTAATACTATAATTTATTAGTTCTAATATGAGCATTATGCCACAATACTAATCTAAAATTAAATTCATCTCCAAACAAAGTCCTAGAAGTGCAACATATGCCTTCACACACAACCATATGCCATTCACATTCCATCTTAAGTTCTTTATGCATTATGTGAGCTATTGCTTTTTTTCCACACACTGTTAAAGTATGTCCTTAAACCTTTTTTGGCATAATCACATGTCTGTATTGCCACATGCTACCTTAGTCCTTTTACTTATCTTAATATGCCCAATCAAACCTTCATGCACTCAAATGCATTATCAAAACCTCACATGCACATTCATATGCTTTTAGAATGCCTTATGCACTTAAACACACTTTTAAGTATCCAGATGCTCTTTCAAAACCCTTCATGCACTTTGACTTGTTTCTAAAGTATTTCATATGCTTATATCTGCTTCCAAAATCATCTTACATGCCTACACATAGGAGAAATGGTGTTTACATGCCATTATTGAATCATACATGTTAGCCTATGGGTTGGACATTCAGTTTAGGCATGACACAATTAGCTTTGATTGGGTTTTACAAAATTTAAACACTTCATATCCACATACAAACCAGCCCTCCGATCGGCTGGATTTCACCAATACACATTTCTCGAACATAAAAAACAATTTACCAAATCGCAAATACAAACTTACTGGTCATCATCTGGAGAGTGCTGGTTACTTGATGAAAGAGGTACCTACGACACAAATGATTAACATACCACGGTTAATAATTTTCATATAATTACTTGATTTAAAAAATGTGTTATCTGAACATATCCTGTAACCATTACCTCTCCACTAGGTGGCTCGTCATTTTGCCCTGATCGCAACCCCAATGATGCACAAATCATGGACAACTGAGATTCAAATGTGTTCATCCTAGTACCAAGTGCTTCTTGCAGTGTTCTCACTTGGTCTTCCAAGACTCGTATTCTGTCATCCGCCTCATTATTCACACTTGGAGGGCCGCCCGAGTGGTGAGATACCGATGCCGATGCCGATGTCGACGCCGATGCCGATGCCTTGTACATGCTAGGCGTTGGACCTAATCCTAATCCACGCACTCGACCATGTCTTTCTGGTCCCATCACTTGAGCAAATGCATTATCTTCCATCTCTGGAAGACTTGTATTTGACTCTTGGATAGAACTTTGTAACTCATTTATCTTCTCTTGGAGGAGTTCCTAAACCAATTACAAAAAGCAATGTTTTATTACACGAAATTTATCACAACCACAAATAAAGTGACAGAAACTAAACTTACGATTGCGTGTACAGAGTCCTGATCAATAGGTCTCCCATCTTTACGAGTCCGATGGGTGGCTATGAACACTTTGGCTCGTGACGGCTGTTCACCACTTGATGTCTGTTCCTCAAATGGCCAAAGATACAATTACAATAAGACCTAATCATATGGTTAACAATAAGGGCAAAAAAACTAACCATTTCATTCATTAATCGCGCTATACTCTTTGTTCCTCCAGTATGTGGCATTGTTTGAGCAGAACGAGTCCTTCTATTTGTTCCGCTACGTCTCTGAAACAAAGAAAATGTTAAATAAAAAGATACAATTCATCATTACGTAACTAGACAAGAAAGAGCAAAAATTATATTACCCGCCCTTGCTCAGAATGCCACTGTGTTACGAGAGCCATCCACTGGTCTCGTGGAATTCGTTCCGGTTTATTGTTGACAAGGTCATCAATATTGGGGTAACGTTCACAGTACTCTGCTTTCAGATCATACTTATAATCTTTCCATTTCTTACCCAGAGACTGTAACACCCATTTGTCTCCTTCTGGAGGGTATGAAAACCTTGCCTGAAAAAAAACATACAATATTAATTCGTGTTATTGGGCCCGTAAGAAATAATGCGATGGTATGTGTAGACAATAATGTAATTTTACCTTAACCAATTCAAGAATCTTTTCTTTCTCTGATGCCGGAATTCGCCTCCAATCTTGGATATTTAACGGAAGCAATTGACAATTTCTTGCTAAAGTCCCCAGAAAACTAGCTAAAGTGCGAGCTTCGGGTCCTACTCCTTGGTGCATATCGTTAAACTGCACCGTGACCTTCTCACTCGGAGGCATATTCCAAAGTTCTGACATCAAAGTTGGTCCCCTCCGTCTTGTTTCTGAGTCCTGACCTGTAACATATATGAGGACAAACAACATATCAATCAATGGCCATATGTTGATAACAAAATGTCATAACTGTTAACTGCATGTTGTCTTTTACCAACTATGGTTGGGGTGCTGTCTTGCAGTTGACCTTGTGGGTCAATGCTTTGGGAGGATTGCCCCTCGAGGACCGTTCGTATATCTCTTTTCCTCGACATTTTTTAGTTGTAATCTGTAAAAAAAAAAAATTCTTGTTATTTATAGATTCATAGGTAAATAATTACGAAAAACAAAAAAACGCATGTAAAAGGTTGCCTCATGTATATAAAGAAATCAATAACACAGCAAAGATAACATTTGAGTTAACCTTAACCAACATTGTCATCATCATCCTGTAACTGTTGCTCAGTAAACATATCAACGAAAATGCCGTCTATATCACTCCTAACCAGCTCAAAATCATCATTCTCTGTTTCTATCTGATTTGCTAAATGGAGAATATTCCCCTCCTCGTTAGGGATATTCACATCAATGTTACCTCCATAAGATGCAACATCTCCTAAATCAAAGGTATCTCTAGGCCTTATGGGCAAAGGAACAACCCATTGTTCATCTCTTCGATCTTGGACAAAGATAACTTGTTGAGCCTGAGATGCAAACACAAAAGGTTCATCAAGTATATGATCACCAGTGTGAATTAGGTGAGCAAAACTTATTAGTGTAAATCCTTGTGCGTCATGTGTTATCCCTCTATCGTGGGTAACATCAACCCAATCACATCTAAATAGTACAATCTTAAATTCATCGTAATAATTGAGTTCAATGATATCAGTTAATGCACCATAGTAAGTCACATCGCCTAACACAGGCCTAGAGTCGCTACTACTAGCATAACTTTGGGTTTTGGCTACCACCATAACTCCACAATTCTGGGTACTCATGTCTTTCTCGTATTCTTTCGTTCGAAATCTATACCCGTTGTGCAAATCAAAACTTTTGAACCTCTTTGCAATATAGTTTGGACCACGCGCAAGGGCTTTTATTTCAGTAATGAGCTGCTCATCGTCGTCAATGTCCAGATCTTTTGCCTAAAAGCAACATAAATAGTTATTTGTTAATGTCCACTAATATACACATATATACAGAGATATATATAAAAAAGGACAAACTTCATTTACCTTTACGTTGAACCATTCATGAAAGGATTCACTGTGTAAGCGATCAATCTCATGTTGAGTTAGTCGTCGTCGACGATGTTGTCTTTTGATAGCGCTAACATGTTCTCTGTAATTTAGGGATAAATGAGTACAATATCATCACAATTTGATGTCGATATATTCATGGATATGTTCATTGTCAAAGGTAACTTACTCTCGACACCTCCGGACTATATCTGAATCACAATTAAAAAGAACATAACGTTGTGCCTGAACCCACATATTTTCGTCCATCATGAAACCCTGAACACTTCCAGACGGTTGCCCAACCTGGGGAAATAGGATTGACTTGGACCCAGGCGCATTAGTTGTGTCTTTTTGGCCTTGCGATGATTTGTCGTCATCTAGATATTGGGCACAAAATGCCAAACACTCTGAAGCAAGAAACGCTTCAGCAATCGAACCCTCTGGATGAGCTTTATTCCGAACAGTTAATTTTAAAGTGCCTAATAACCTAATGAATGACAACGTGTGAGCTTACTTTCAAGAAATGACTATAAAGTGTATTTATTTATAACATTTACCTTTCGATTGGATACATCCAGCGGTACTGCACTGGCCCGGCAAGCCTCGCTTCTGCAGCAAGATGAACAACCAAATGCACCATAATTGTGAAAAATGCAGGGGGGAAAATTTTTTCCATATTACAGAGTGTGAGCACAATCTTTCTTTCAAGTTGCTCGAGATCACGGATCCGAAGTGACTTAGCACACAAAGCCCGAAAGAAGTTTGATAGTTCAGTCAGAATAGAACTTACTTTCATAGGCAATGCACCTCGTAATGCAAGTGGAAGAAGTTGTTGCATTAATACATGACAATCATGAGTTTTTAAACCAGATAATTTGTGTTGTTTACGAACACATCGTGAAATGTTTGAGGCAAAACCATCTGGGAACTTAACTTGTTCCAACACTCCATAAAAAATTTTCCTCTCATGTGACGCCATCGTATAGCAGGCCGGAGGTAAATAAGTTTTTCCTGAATCCCGTTGTTGAGGCCATAACTCTTTCCTTATATTCATCTCTTGCAAGTCCCGACGAGCATGAATGTTATCCTTTGATTTTTTATCAATATTGAGAATTGTATTCACCACATTGTCACAAACATTTTTTTCAATGTGCATCACATCAAGGTTATGTCTTATTAAATGCGATTGCCAATAAGGTAAGTGAAAGAAAATACTTTTTTTTTTCCAGGTTTTTGGCTTGACCCCCGTAACTTCTTTATGCATCTTTCCGTACATGAATTTGATATTTTTCAATTGATCCAAGATTGTAACCCCAGACGGTGGAACTGGAGAAGATCTTAATTCGATTGTCCCGTCAAATGATTTTGCATCAAAGCGAGACTTATGAGTGATATCCAAGAACCGACGATGGCCCATGAAACAAAACTTTTTACCATTCTTCAGACGTCTGGAGTCTGTCTCTGTGTTACAACAAGGACATGCAAAACAACTATGAATGTTCCACCCAGAGAGATTACCATAAGCAGGAAAATCATTTATGGTCCACATAATTGCTGCATACAATTGAAACATTTGATTCGATGAGGCATCAAACGTTTCCACCCCTGTCTCCCATAAGTCTTTAAGGTCCTCTATCAAAGGTTGCAAGTAAACATCAATATCATTACCAGGCCCAGAAGGACCGGGAATTAACAATGAGAGCATGCAGAATTGTTGTTTCATGCACAACCATGGTGGTAAATTGTAGGGAAGTAAAAAGACCGGCCATATGCTGTAAGTGCTTTGCATATTACCAAACGGATTGAAACCATCGCTCGCTAAACCCAATCTAACATTACGTGGTTCCTCACCAAATGTAGGGTAGATCGAGTCAAAGCTTTTCCATGCTTCTGAGTCAGCCGGATGTCTCATGATTTCATCCTTGGTACGGTGTTTATCATGCCAAGTCATTAACTTTGAAGTTTTTGGGGACATGAATAACCTTTGAAGTCTCGGCTTGATAGGAAAATACCGCAACACTTTCGTCGGAATTTTTTTGTTCTTGACCGTATTAGAAATTCCTATGGCACTAGATGAAGCACTCTCAGAATTTCTCCACCGAGACGCCCCACAAACTGAGCATAAGTCATCAGAAGCTTTTTCTTTCCAGAATAACATACAGTTATTGGGACAAGCATGAATTTTCACATATTTAAGTCCTAAGGCTTCAATAATCTTTTTTGTTTCATGAAAAGAGTTTGGTAATGTCTCACCCTTTGGAAAAGCATCTTTTAAAAGCTTCATTAAAGCATCAACCGATTCGTTAGACCATCCGTAACGACATTTTAAATTATAGAGATGCAAAACAAATGACAGTTTAGTGAAATTCTCGCACCCTGGATATAATTCTTCCTTAGCATCTTCTGTTAACTTCCTGAAGTCTTCATTTTCTCTTCCAAGTCGTTCTGGTTGTTCTTCCATCATAGTATCATCGATGTTGGGTTCAATTGCATCTCTGCCATGATTACATGTATCGAAAAGTTGTCCAGATACCCCAAAAACATCATGTAACATTTCTGTTATGGAATTATCTGTACCCATTTCTTTTTGTACTTGGATGTCTGGGGTTGGCTGTTGTGTGACCATGGATTCACCGTGACAATACCAAGTTGTATAACCAACCATAAATCCATGAACTACTAGATGATCGTATAGTTCTATCCGATTTTTGTAGTAGTAATTAACACACTTTCTACAAGGACATGGAACCTTATCAGTACTTGATTTACCTTGAAATGCAAAATCAAGAAAGCTATTCAACCCTTCTAAAAATTCTACGGTAATTGTTGGGAAACTCATCCAGCCCCTACACTTGCGAGTATCCATAACAACGTACTGATAGAGAATAACACAGTTAAAATTATACCTAATGTAACCACCAAATCAAAAAACGATAATATGACATTTCATAGTTATAATGCAAACACAAATAAAACATGGTATGGAAAGGCCAAGATTATTCCTTGGTTCATACATTGGTAATAATTATTTTAATTTTAATAATTAGAAACTTCTCAAGGGAAATATAATTTTTTTTTGTTTTTTAAAACAAAGAGGTTCGGTTGAAATGTTTTATGTTTTTTTTAAATGTTGGGAATTTAAGTACAAATTATTACTCTTTTATTAGTTTCAAGGGTTTGGAATGTACAAATTTACTTCTTGTAAATTTGAGTACAAATTTACAAGAAGTAAGAACTACATAAGGTATTGGGTTTGATAGGGAGGGTAATTCAATCGCTACAGGAGCTGGATGCTTTATGTGGAGCTCTTTATTATTAATCTGCAACAACTACTTTAGCATAGCTTGTTATTCTGTTTGTTTTGTCATTGTTTTTTAACTTGAACTGTCTTGATTATTCTTGATTCTTAATCTGAAATTTCTTCAGGTGTGTTATGATTGGAGTAAGGGTGCAGAAAATCACAACCCGGCAACAGCTAAGACATATATCTATCTGCACTTGCCACAGGTACATCTATATTAATCCTAACGTTTATGGAATAACATGTAAGAATAATATCAATCACAACAACTGAACATGATTATGCATCGCAGGATAATTAAGTGAAACGTAAGCCTAGAGTTGGAACAAGTGGCAGAAAGTAAAGCAGTTGCATGAAACCTGAAATAAAACTATTTCTCATATGTTTTGTTGTGGTTCATATCATTGATAGCATTTCAGATAGTTTAAGTGTGAAAGTTTGAATCTGTTGTCATTGTCAGTTAGTCAAATTAGAACAGAATTAATTTATGTTTATTTATTCTTATTGTCAATAACCAAGAATTTGAAGCCATTAAATTGAGTGGGGGCACCTATCCTAGCAGAAATTAAATCACATGAGGCTGCTTTCAAAGCGGGTGCAGAAGTAAACGACCCATATCTATACAACTAATTTACAAGATTTTCAACTCTGAATATTTTAGGTATAAACTGGCGTGCAAGGATTGATCTTTACTTAAACTACAATTGCAGGATTATTTGGAATTTGATCGGTTGACTTAATAGTTTTTATTTGATTATTACTTGTTTTCTTGTAATATTCTATTGCTATTCAATTTTCTGCTTCGACAAGCAAGAATTACAGATAACAACAGCGTAAAATCAAATTAATAATATACTCCAAGTATACATTCATCAGACATATTATATATTATCCGAATATATCAACTGATAAATTTTCAACAATTTCATTTTCACCTGACTTAAATGAAATGTGAATAATTGAGGAAGTATGTAAAAATTTAAACTGTATTTAGTACTATGAATGCAGTCCCTACCAGTCCTCTCTTCTAATTCAGAAGTATACAATATTTTATTATTCCCCATAAGGCAGGAACTGGATAATAATATGAAAATGATATCTAATCTACCTTAATACATAATTATCCCATAATTATTTATATATTCTCTTTAATTATTTCTCATATTATATGTAATGCATGGTAGGTGGCGCCCTATCACAAGATTTGGATATACGTCAAAAGCATCTTAATCCCAGTGTAGTGAACCAATTAGGTACAAATTTAGGTCTTAATCAAAGTCACATTTCAAGATATTTTATCTTCATTATCACACATGTTTTTATTCACTGGATGCTTTCTTTTCCGCAAGTAGAATTTCGGTAGCAAGTTGTCAAAATTCATTTCACTTGATCAATTTATGTTCATATATTTCACATTTGGAATATAGAAGGCGGGTTATTAGTATTTAAGAGAAGAGACCAATTAAAACCGGAAAGAAGCTTAATTCTAAATCTTAACGGAATTTGGTTTTATGGGTAACCTAGCTTAGTTTGATCAGAATAAAAATCTGACAGCAGTGATCTTTTACCTTTGGAAGAATCTGGTTCCGTTTGGAAAATCTTAGTTTGCTTTTCCTCACAGATTAAGATGGTAACTCTTTATGAGATTAAAGTCAAAGTGATTGAATAGTCAATCTTGAAGATAAGCTGCCACACTATTTAAGGCACCTAATCTGAGGTAATGAGTGGCCCAGAATGACCTTCAAGGCTACAGAAAAACAAGATTTTGCAATGTTGTTAACTGTTTTTGGAACTTAAGCAAATCTTTAAATTCAAACTTTAAGAATCAAAATAAATCAGATTGTTTGTACTAGGTGGTGCATGACATGATGTTGATTAGGAAAGATGGGTAGAATGCATTGTATCTAACGAGACTGGAAGCTAATTCCATGTCTTGCAATGACTTGATGGATTTCAGTGACTCAGCAGATACCTTAACAATGTGTACGCATGATATAGGGCAGAGATGTACACTTGGGTCTATTTTACAGAGATATTTTATATGTGTGGGCTTCACCTGGAAAGTTTTTTGCTTATATAAATCTGATGAGCCCTATTGAATGGATCCGAATAGTGCATTTCCACACTTGATCTTCAGTGATAAGATAAATCTGATGAGCCCTATTGATACTGCCTACTGTTAAAAGTTTAAATCTTTGGTGGTTATTTTTTTCGTTTAATAAGCCCAACTATAATATAAAAAAGCTTATAACTTTTGGAATTGAACTCTGCAGATCTATACAGGTTTTGTGTATTTTTGTTCAGATTACTGGAGATATGGTTGCCCATCTCTTCAGGATTTTTATTTCTGTGTTGGCCAATAAATCTACTGGCAGTTTCTTTGCACGGTTATATCATAAAAACACAACGGAATCATTTTTCTTGGCCATTACCAGTTTTTTGTGTAGACAAAAAAGAGTATTTTATGGGGTGTAGCCAAGGAGAATGTACGGTTGTAACACGTTGAAGAAGAGGAAGCAACGCCTTACAAAAAAATTAAAAGAAGTTATTTTAGAGAACTTAATAATACTCATTCTAAATACCAATTCTATGTAACATATCAGTTGAAACCGAAATCAAAACAGAAACCGCAGGAATCACATTCAAAACTTAATAATTCTAAATACACTTCCAATCCAATAGCACATCCAAACCAACCCTCCAAATCGGTTGGATTTCGACTAACAAATTTTAATAAATCATAAAAAACAAAATATAAACATAAGTTTCAGAAAACATACAACTTAGCGTCCAGTTGCGAAGAAATGCGAAGAAGGGCAGAATGTCGGCTTCCAATGAACAAGAAATGGCCGGAAACTGTCGAGCACAAGCCTGGAACCGGCGAGCACAGCGGGCACAGTGGGAGAAAAGCGGCTGCAGCGGCGGGAGGGAAAATGAGAAAAGAAGATGAAGAGTTCGCGCGCTAGGTTTTTGGTGACCTTTACCGGCGTTTTTTAATGACATTTACCGGCGTTTATATAAACGCCGGTAAATATGAATATAGCGGCGTTTATTTTCTGGTTTTGTGGCGTTTAATTAAAACGCCGGTAAACATATATCTTTTACCGGCGTTTTCACAAACGCCGCTAAAAAAACGCCGCTAAAGCCTCCATCTGCTGTAGTGTGAAGTGTTTATGCTCAAAGAACACTATTCCTCTCTGATGAACCTTCATCACACTGTGTGCCCTCTAGATCCATAGGTCAACATTTGTCTAGAGCTCTGATACCATGTAAAATACACAAAAATCAGGAATTATTTTGCTATCAAGAATGCAAGAAAACTATACTGAATGATACCTCCAACTTTATTTCTTACTCAAACACTAACAAGATTAGATTTTTATACAACCCTAACCACTGAAACTGTTTTTCCAGCTGTAACAGCAATCTACACCATTCAAAAATACAACCCATTCATATCAGCCTTAAAATCTTAACAAACAATCAACTAATTAAAAAAAATCAACACTACTCAACTGTGATTTAAGGAAAATGAAAGTCAAGCTACTGGAGACCTGTGAAAGAATGAAAAATCCTCTGCTTCGACTGCATGCCATTAACAAAAATTTATAAAAAATTTAGATCAAATCTTACTTTGTCATCGTGATATTTGTAGACAAAATGAACACTCAGCTTCGAGATTAATACATGGAAAATTTGAATCCTCACATTTCAACTAAATTAAAGAAAGAAATCCATTTATTTTATTCATCATCTATCATTTTATAAGGACAGCCAAGAATGAGAAGATACGGCCTCTCATGACAATATTGCAAGGCCAGGCGTCAAAGCAAGCTCAATGAATAGGCAACGCCACAGGCTCAAGCCAAAAATAGCCACTGAACTGTAATTATATAGGCACCACGGCAAAGACTCAACATTTCCAGACCTTCTAGGACTCGATTCTACACCATATTCTAAAATCTAGCCATTGCTATAGTAAATTATAACGTAAACAATTAAATGAATTTTTTTTCACTAGAGCAGGCAACTGTTAGGCTGAACAAAGCCACAACTGATCCATCGGCATTGCTACATGATGCTTCAGCTGGTTGATAATTGTATGTGAGCTTCATCTTCTCCAAGTTCATCCAAGAGCATGGATCCTTCGAACCACAATGAAACTCTACAGCCACTTCGTAGAGGTTCCATGAATATCTTGGTATGTTAGGTCACTAATTTAACTCCTGAAGTCTGTTAGTAATAACAGAAAGCTTAAGTTTAGGTTTGCATACTAAATGTGTGAAAATTGTAGGCTCCCATGTAAGTTCAAAAGCAGTCAAAAACAGGATTGAATCTGATCCGAATGAGTCAGTTTGTGTTTAATTTGAATTTCTTTTTAATTATATTATTTATTTTATTAATAATACTATTAATTTTATCAATGTAACTTTTAATCTTACTAATGATACTATTTATCTAAATGATAATGTTTTAATGATATTTTCGACTAATTCGAATAATTTTAAACTAATCATTGTGAATTCAAACCAAGTTTAATCTAAAATAAAAGTTGGCAACTGCTTTCCAGCTTTAATGTTGCATTTTGTTAAGTCTAAGATCCACATTTGAGAACAATTGTGCGTATATACTTGTAATATTGTAATATTAGTGAATTCAAATGGGCTCAAATTCAGACTTTGAGTTTG
>JAJEJH010000219.1:1077032-1138974 GCA_026122585.1 Anacardium occidentale
AATTATAAGATCCTATCAAGCGACTTAACCTTTGCTTTGACAAACAAGTCAAGGTGATGTGATTAGGTAGGTCATCAAACCAATCAATAAAAACCCACGATATTAAATAAGGTTTTACCTCAACAAATCATGTAAGCCTGACTTATGATTCTCATTATTAATGGGTTAAATACTTTATATCATCATGTATCGATAAATATACCCCTACTTAGCTTATAATATAGTTCACCTTCACTTTGGTGAACAATATATTTTTAATTAGTTAAGTCTAACCCAATATAGCCAACAACCAATCTCTTACCTTGCAATGGGCTACCCTTTGCTTTGACAAACAATATTCCTATGAAAAAAGGCATGTCCTGCCAATTTTACATTGGAAGGCTTGCCATTATGACTTAATAATTATTAAGGGGTTTTTTATTAGGTCTCATCAATTTTTAGTCTATCTATGAGGTGATGTCTTGAAAAAAAAATAAAATCTAAACATGCATACTAACCAAGGCAAATACAAGTTTTAACTAAGTTAGACTTCCAAGCCTAAAGGGATCGAGTAATCAACCTAGGCCCTTTTCTTTAATTCTTCGAGATTCCAAGTATGTTAGTCCTATTTCTTTTCTTCAAGATCTTTATATAATTTGCATTGTTTTGTCTCCTAGTTATATTATTTCTAATGAAACAAATCAATAACAACCTATTCTAAATTTTACATAGAAATTCAAAAACCTTAAGTTACATCCAAAGGGAAAGAGATGAAGGAAGAAATTATAACTTAGAAGATCATAGAGAAAGATAGGACTTATAAGCCCTATTTTAAAAATATTACAGGCATACATTCTCGAAAAACCAAAATATACATAGGCAAGTCTAAACCTTATAAACCATGCATCATATATGTATATCAAATAAACATATATACATAAAATCAAAATTAATTAAAATTAATAATTAACCATGTGAAAATTGATTTTAGTTCCTATAATTTCACAAAATTGTTAATATACCCTAAAACATTATAAAGATTACAATTTGACCCCTAACAATCAACATAAGGTCAAACATAACTTTTAATCTACCCTAATAGCATGCTCAATGTTAGAAATTGCAAAATTTCCAGAGATATTTAAGAAGCTTTATATC
Organism: Anacardium occidentale; assembly: GCA_026122585.1. Classification (NCBI taxonomy): domain Eukaryota; kingdom Viridiplantae; phylum Streptophyta; class Magnoliopsida; order Sapindales; family Anacardiaceae; genus Anacardium; species Anacardium occidentale. The sequence continues at coordinate 1,078,170 of JAJEJH010000219.1, forward strand.
AAAATTCCTTTTGTAGATGTTTTACTTCAGATGCTTAGCTATGCCAAGTTTTTAAAAGAGATCTTATCAAATAAGAAGAAGCCAGATAAGTATGAAACAGTTAAGCTTACGAAAGAGTGTTCAGTTATTTTACTAAATAAATTGCCCCTAAAGTTTAAGGATCCAAGGAGTTTATCAATCCTTTACATAATATGCTCAATTTTATTTTCTAATGTTTTATGTGATTTAGGTGTCATTATTAATTTAAAGTCTTTGTTTATTTTTAGGAAATTGGGACTTGGAGAACCACAACCTACTATAGTATCCTTACAACTAGCAGATAGACCAATCAAATATCAAAGAGATATTGTAAAAGAAATGCTTGTAAAGGTAGATAAATTTATATTTCTTATAAATTTCCTCGTGTTAGACATAGATGAAGATATTGAAATGCTTTTAATTTTTAGGAGACCATTTTTGGCCATTGGAGGGGCATTAATTGATGTGAGAAAAGGGACAATGAAATTAAGAGTAGACGATGAGACAATAACCTTCAAAGTTTATAAAGTCATATATCCCTCTAGTGAAAAAGAGATATGCATAGAGTTGAAGTGATAAAGGGAACAACATATCCTAGGAATGAGAATGTTAAGAATAACAAAGACAAACCTAACAAATGATGAGATCGAAAACCCACAAAAAACAAACTTGATAATGGCAAAAAAGAATTCTCTTCTAATGCCCAATGACAACCTTTTCCTCAAAAGTAACAACCTAAGGGATTGGTCCATTTATTGTCACTAGAACCTATCCTAAGTAAGCTATAGAAGTGAATCACAAGGATAAAGACACATATACGGTCAAAGGACAATGGTTAAAATATTATAAGTGGATGGAGAAAAGGTAAAGTCTCCATCCTATTGAATGATCCGACCTAAAAATACCAATATCAAGTAAAGCTAAAGACTATAAATAAGCACTTATTGAGGGGCAACCTAATTTATATCTTTTTATGTTTCTTTGTTTTTTATTTTTCTTGTTTTTTATTTTTTTTTTTGGTCAAACTGATGTATTCTAAAAATTTTGTTTAAGGTTGTTTTTTTATAAGCATTGGCTGCAAAGAAATTTTTTTTAGTTTTAAATCCTGATGTATGAGCAAGCAAAGACATCTTGTATAAAATAAGGGAAGTAGTTCTAACTTTTAACTTTTCTCATTCGTCATTGAGGACAACATCGATGCTAGGTTAGGGGTAACAGTTAAAACTAGATTTACATGCATGGCAACATTAATGACAAATTTTTGAAATTTTTTTGAACTTTTTTTGTTTATGTGTATGTGTGTGTTGAAGTAGCTCGTATATCTATAATTATACATGACTGTAATAAATGATTGGTATATGATAAAATAACTTTGTTTGATTTAAAACTATGGGAAAATTGAAGCTTTTAGGTTTGAGGTATGTATGGTTGATGATTAAATTTAAGGAGTCGTTTGTGTGTTATGTTTATGTATGTAAGAGAAAAATCAAAAAAACCCTTAGATGGATCTAATGATTATTTGAACTATGGTTGGAAATATACATTGCTTAGATCCTTAGTTAGAATGAGTGTATGGATAAAGAAAACATCAAGGGCATGGATTATAATTTCAACTACTCCAATGTCTTAGTTGTTGAGTAGGTTAGAGGTTGGCATCTCCACCGTGAGTGACCCTCAAGCAAAAAATGACTAGAGATAGGAGTATGTGAAGTGACTAGTTGAGTAATAGGGTGGTGGTATTACAAGTATTGATTATTTGCACAAAAAGACTGGTTCACAACCGAAGGAAACCAAATAAAGCCTTAAAAAATTATATGGAAAAGAAAATAACAGCAAAGAAAGACATTATTAAGCATGATACATAACGAGCATATAAGTCATGACTTTTAAGATTGAGACGTTGTCACTTAAATATATCAAGAGAAGATAACTGAATAGTTTGTTCGAGGGAACCTATTTATAAATTTTTTTTCAGTCACTTATGCAAGTGGATGCATGCATGGATATATTTTGAAATTTTGGTTAATATTTTGTGAATGAGATAGATGTGAGAGTTGATAAAATAGTGGTGTATTGTTTTGAAATACTTTCAAGAAAGATAAGGTTGGTAAGTTATGTACTGATTATTTTTTGTAGTTCGTAAGACATTTATACGAGTTAATTATTGTGTTATTGTAACATTTTGTGTGCTTGTTATGTTTTTTTCTTGGGATTAAGTAAATTATGTACTGATTATTTGTTGTAGTTCAAGAGACATTTGTACGAGTTAACTATTGTGTTATTGTAAAATTATGTGTGTGCTTGCTATGTTTTTATTTCTTGAGAATAGGTAAATGATGTTTGCAAGTAGTATCACTAGAAACCCTCACGAGACTACAATTGTTTGAAGGCTTGTTACATACACTAAATGCAACTGTGAGAACTTATGGAAGTGATTTAGATAGTCAGCGAATATGTTAGTTTAATTTTACTTTCATTTAGTTTTAGTTTTTTTTTTTTTTTTTTTTGTGTTCCAGTAAGTTGCTTATTTTGCTAAAGACTACCAAAAAGTTAGTTGGGGTTATGATAAGTGTCAATTGCATGTATAACATCGTGGTCGATTTACAGAGTTTTAAGGGGCGATTTGATTATTTTACCCTTATTATGCACATATTTTGGGATCAAAAATTTTCATGTTTGATTTTGTAAGAAATGTTGGTTTTGATGTAAATTCAATGAAAATCAATTAAAAAAAAAAAACACTTATGAAAGACTAGCCGGTGGTTCAAATTTAGTCCAAGGAAGAATGAACAACCAAAGCATAAAAAGGGAAGAAGAACATTATGCACCATAACAAGAAAACAAGGATTTTCAAAAAGTTTTAGCTTTATAATGAAAACATAGTATTTTCATAAAGCTATTATGGGAAAAAATTCGAGTTTGTTTGGGCTTTCAACCATTGCCACAAATTCAGGTCTTCTTAGTGAAATTCTGTGTTTGACCATTGAGGACTAAAATGGTAATAACTTATGATTCCAAAATCCAAATGAGGTGATTCAAAAACCAAATTGATATTCTAGAAGCTTCTTGCCACATTGTAACGTCATAACATTAGATACAATAAAAATACAAAAACTTGGCACTACGACATGTCGCCCCAGCATTGAAGCAAGCAAAAAAGCTAAAAACTTGGCACCACGGTGCCAACAGTATGCAAAAGAGTTTTGGTTTTTCAAAACTCTTTCCTAACTTTTTCAAAAAAGGGAGAGCTGCCATAGGAGAACTTGAGAGAGAATTCTAATGCAATTTTGAGAGATTTTTTTTATTTTTTCTTGGAGATTTGATCAAAAGCAATATGAATTGTAATTTCAAGATGATTTTTTAAAAGATTGCAATAAAAAAAAATAAAGATTTCATCTAGTTTCATTCTCTATCTCAACTATGTATTTCTTGAATTTGTGTGCATATTTTTGTTTAATTATGAACTAATTCTTCTTTTCTAAGACTAAGGCTAGCTAATGCATGAAATAGTAGCATTTTTCGATTGTGATTGAAGCATGTGTGATTTTATTAAGAGTTTGTGTTCTAGACTTAATGCTTATTAAGAATCTAGCCAATTTTTATTAGGATTTATGTTATGTGATTGAGATTGAAATGTGATGTTGCATAAAAGTAGTAAAAATACAAACCGTGGATCAATTAGATATAGAAATATATGTGTTGATACATGCAATAGTCATAGGTACAATAGGTTTGTGTTGAAAGCTAGTGGATTCTATAGAGCATTAATGCATTTTCATCTAATTAAACCTACATAGAGATATCTAGATTATTAGATTAAGAAATAGGATTAATATTACTTGAGAAAAAATATTGATCAATTTAAGCAGTTCTATCGTCATATGAATAACACAGTAGCTTCAGTTGTATAAAAAGTCTACCGTGAAATGAATTAGTGAACCCAAAATCTTAGCATCATCTTGCGTATTGTTATCCGATTAAAGTATCAAGGCTCCATTATTCATTGCTTGCTTTCATTTTTATTGTAGTTTTAGTTTTATGTTCGATTCACATTCAATAGTTTAGATAAAGTTAAAGGTAGTACTGTTTTGATACTTGCTTACACAATCTTGTGGATACGACAACCTTGAATACTTCTTTTATTACTTTGATCTAGTACATTTGTTAGGAAGTTAGGGTTAAAACTTTAACACAATCAATACAAAACTCAAACTTATTGAAAATCCTTATTTTCCTAATATGGTAGACAATGCTCTTTTTCCTCTTTTATGCTTCGATTGCTCATTCTCCCTTAGACTAGATTCGAGCCACCAGCTAGTCCTTCATAAGTGTCTTTGGCTTGATTTTCATTAAATTCACATCAAAATGAACATTTCCTACAAAACCAAATATGAAAACCTATATTCTTGATATATACACATAATAAGGGTAAAATAATCAAATCGTCCCCTAAAACTTTGTAAACTGACCACTGAATTATACATGCAATTGACACTTATCAAATATATCAACTTTCCACAAAAATTACTCATAATTAGTCAAACCTTAAAATATAATCATAGTTACTAGTATGTCATTTAAACTATAACCTATGAGACTTATCATATACAAATTCCATTACATTATTTAGATTATCAACATACTTATATAATCTTCCACATATTCATAACCAATACAATCTTTAAGACTTATTTATAGATGTGAAAACATGACTCTATAAATCACACTAAATTTGAAAGACAAAAAGGATAACCCTACTTGCCAGGATTCTAGGCAAGATGAGTTCGATGTCAACTTTCCATAAGATTGCTACCAAGTCTCAATTTAGATAACTAGAGAACCATACACACGTTGAACCTCCTTAGGCACATAATTATGCAACCATTTCACACTTTCTCTCTATAGGTGTCACAACCACCCATAAAGACATACAAAAAGTATGATCAGTTATCTAAATCCTTCGAATTCATTTTATCGTTCTAAGAGCATTCATCCGGTCATTACCACCCTCATGGATAAATAACACCTTTAGGAGATATTTTATTTGTATATGATATTAATAATGAATTTTTATTGTCAAGAGGATTGATTCTAAAGCATTAACCCTAATCTATGTTTGGTTTCTAGTTGATGAAAACTTTAAGGATCAATTATAGCTAGAGTGTAATCAAAGCAATACTATGTTTGAAATTATATTTAATGTGATTTAATTTCATGAGCATAATGTATTTAACCAATCATTTATTTGGTGTTTTTGTCCCTGATTTATATTTTAATAGCTTAATATGAAAATTTGTGTTTTGTACTGATGATGCACCATATGTTGGTTGTTAACAATTTAATAGCTAATTTTAGTTAATAGTAATTCATTTTAATCATTAAACATTTATCAATCATAAAAGAATAACAAAATTATGAACTGTAATGTCATACATTGTTATAATATAAAGAAAAAACTATGTATACAACATATACACAAACTATATACAAATAGTCAATAAAAAAATGAATGTAGTATACATACTTATGTATAAAACATAAAATTGTACAATCCAAATATACAAAATAAACCTGCGTAACCTATACATGGTTATGTACAAATGACCAATGTAGCCCTTATACTTTCTAAGATATGCAATCTAGATGGAAACAAGTAAGTGGTTGGCTATTAATAATGACTTTAACTCTATCTAGTTATTCATGCTACCATGTTCGTAAACCCAATGTCCATTTACATAATCAGTTAGAATGTAGACTTGTAACGATGTAGATAATGCCATGTAGCCTTATTCATTGGACTTTTAAATAAAAGAGTATAAAACCACACGGAAAATACGTTAAGTATCATACCTTACCCTATTGATATGAAGGGTAATAAACATCACCGCTGAAGTGATATCGCTATCGAAGTGTAAAGTCAAATCATTACCTAAATGACATCTTTGTAAGGTTGACCAAGAGTCATTGTGGCACATAGAACCATAGCCTGGGACTCTACTTTATAATAAAAAAAAAATAAAAATACCCTTAATTATAAAATATCAAATTCCCCCATGTTCAAAATACCGAAGTACCGCTATATATGCAAAATATCATTTACCTCCACTAGGTTCAACACCTAGTAAAATATTCAAACAACCCTTCAAATATCAAATACCTCTACTAGACCTTACACATAGTAAAATATAATTTAACTCATAAAAAATTTCTATAGTTGTTCATAGTTTCATTTTAAATCTACTCTTATTTACAAAAAAAATCACACTATAATCCTTTTTAAATCAAATTTTCATCAATATTAAAGTAATTTTTTTCATAAAAAACATATCATTCATTTACTAAAATTTCGAAAATGATACCTAAACGTAAAACACATGTTTAAACAATAAATATTTTAGAATCAACACCAAACTTTAAGATGCATCCATTTAACACTTTATATTAGGTCCTAAACCCAATTAAATCAAGATTAGTTTGAAAAATCATGTTTTTTGGTGGGAATTTCTTTGTCTTTCGTACAATTTGTGGATTGAATATCGTAGTGTTTAGTGTGAAATCTACCCCGAAGAAATTGATAATATTGTCCAAAGTATACGAAAATGATATTTGTTTAAAAGTATCAAGGTCTTTGTGAAGAGTAATGGGTGAGAATGTCTAAGTTGTGATGGAGATTTCTCATATAGGACATATATTTTAATCTCATTTGAACATTTCATAATTGCTTGCTTCTACTCAACACCCTTTAATAATTATATGATTTAACTTGTTAAACAAAAAGGTTTCTTTTATTGGAGATTTTGGACTAAAATCATCTAGCATCACTCACTATTCACCAAATTAATTAATATCATGATTTTCACACTCTTATATTTAAAATTAATATTTTTAAAAGGCAGAAAACACGTAAAATTATAACAATTGTGATTTAGAGAAAGTGTTATGAAATTCGGGCTTTTGATCTTTTAAATAGGTTTTTTTGAACATTTTAGAGAGTTTTTAACAATTTTAATATATTTTGATTCACACATGAGTTATTTAATTTTGTCGTGATTGGTCGGTGGGAAGTAAAAGTGGGTTAGGCCTGCAGATTTATATTAAATAATTAAAGTAAGACTTAAATTATAAATAAATTGGGCAAAAAGTGAGGTTTGCACCTGCGGTTGGGGGTTTGCCAATGAATACAAATAAAGATTAGTGAGATTTTACCGCTCTTTTTCTCTTAGTCATTTCTCTTTTTCTCTTTTTCACAAGTAAAATGTGATTCTTTGTTTCTCTTTTATTAAAATATTACATAAATTAATGTTGAAAGAGTTTTATGTTTTTGTTTTTACATAATTTGACGTTGAAGTAGTGGTATAGTCATTAGAGAATAGAGGCTTTAACTATATTTTTTATGAAAAGTATTTCAGTTGTATGTGAGTTTTATGTTTTTGGAAGATTGCTTATGAGTTTATGTTGGAAGAGGTTTCTTTTTTCTATTTTTATCAATTTTTCTCTCATCCAAACATGTAAATAAACAAAGTCTTAACTATATTAAATTATTGTGTGTCTTTGCGTGATGTATAATTTATTTTTGTACACTTGTATATCGGTTATTGCTTCCGTTCAATCTCCAATAAAAATACTCAATTTATATTGGTGGGTTATAATAATAATGCATCTATCAAAAGTTGGACATACCTAATTAAATATGGAACCCAATTATTAAATTTATGGACGAACAAGTATAGTGGGGGGTTGTTTATTGCACCAAACACCAAAGAGTGGATATGCATAAGTCAAGTCAAGTCACATACGGAAATCCGTCATACAATTATTACTAATTGATGAATTTCTGATTTATTAAAAAGTAATGGTAGGTTGCATTTGGATACTGTTGGGGCCTAATATGGGGTTAGGTTTTAATCACTTACCTTAATACCCAATTAGAAGAAAGATTAATGCCATTGATGTCGACCTTTTTGTGGGTGACAAAACCATATTTAATTATTATAAGTAAAAAGCTCGATAGACTTTGTCTGTCAAATGGGATTTCAATTTATCAAATGCTTATGCCTTTTGTCACTGGACCACTTGTCTCTTTCTGCACTGCATAAATTCTCCATCCATTATGGAGTGCCGAATGATCCATGAGGATGGTAATTGGAATTGGCGCCTTTTCAACCACTTTTATAACAGGTGTTTGCCTTCTCTTGATGGCTTTTCCTTCTCCCTCTAACGGATACCGTGAAGACCATTGTATTTGGCTCCCATATGCAAATGGCCACTTGTTCAATGAAATCGGCAGACAACTCCCGGATGAAATTTTAGGCAACCCTTCCTGATAGACTCTGGAGAAGTATTTGACATCTCAAATAATTGTGGAAGAGAATGTTTATTTTCCTCTGGCTTTTTAGACACGACAAATTGTTTATAAATGCTAGAAGGTTCACATTGGATCTTTCCAATATTAGCTCTTGTCCTTCAAATTAAGATTTTAAGGATGACATTCATGAAACTTAGAGATTGTAGCTATTGATAGAATATGTACCTTAAAGTCAATGGTTACCTTTGCGTAATCATGATATAATCAAATTTTTATGAGTAAAATGACAATTTCTTCATCGATAATATTTTCTTTAAAAGTAAAGAAATGTCTTTTAGATAGTTGAATTATGATGAGGGGATTAGTATATGTAAATTAATTATGAGAACCCCACATTCATAAATGGTGACTATGTTAGAAATGTTCAAAGTTTTGATATTATCTTCATTAAAGAAAAAAGTAATATAATTAGGATTACTATAGAGTTAAATGACCCCATTAAAGAGTTGTGACAAATTTCACATGTCAATATTGTTTATCGATAACTTGATATAACATATGAGTGCATATTTTAGACTTGTTCGCTAAACTGATCTGCAAAGATAATTCCATATGGATGGTTATTGTAGTATTTATGGAATGTCTCCTTTAGTAAATAGTAATACATAAAATTCTTCAACTTGAGATGATTAAATCATCTTTTGCAAGAATTGATATTGTTTAACATTGACCTAATGTAACCCCTTAAGAAAGAATTGCTAAAACAATGGTGATTGTCCATATTGAGAGATATACAAAAATTATGATAAATCAATAAAGGATTTATCATTTTCAATTATGTGAGCACTATGAGAAATTTGTTTTATTGTAACTAAATCATTGTGACAAAGATAAATTTTGTCATTACTTCTTTATTATGACCAAAATTTTCTTTTGTCACTATTTATATGTGGTAGATAGAATTCTATGAAATTATTATTACGAACTTTAATTTCATCACTATATATACATATATTATGACTAAAAAAACCATTTCGTCACTATTTATTTGGAGGAAAATTTTGGATCTAAAATAGCTAAATTATTATGACAATAGTATTGTAATAAACATTAATTTTGTCACTTTAAATGTCTTTATTGTGATAAAAAAATCATTTCGTCACTATTTATTATAGAGCAAATTTTTGGAGTTAAAATAACTTGTTGATGGTGACGAAATATTTTGTTAAAATAAAAGAATAACATATTATAACCAATTTTTTGTCATTTTAGTAACTATTTTGTGACTAAACCAATTTATGAAAACCTATAGTCACTATTAATTTGAAGGAAAGTCTTTGAGTTAGTACATCTTGGTCATTTTGACTAATTTCGTTGATATAATTATCATTTTGTCACCGTTTATTTGTCACTTAAAATGTATTTATTATAACAAAAATTATTAGATAGTCATTAATTATTTGGAGGGAAACTTTGGAACCAAAATAATTTCGTTATTGTGATGAATGCTAATTTTGTCAGTATAAATGTATTTATTACGACAAATTACAAATTTATCACTATTAACAAGTAATAGTTCCATCTCAAAAGATCTTTTATTTATTCATAATTTGGTTAGCATAAATATATTTATTATGACAAAATACAAATTTGTCACTATTAATATGTGGTAGTTCCATTCAAAAGATCCTTCCTTTCAATTTATAAAATGAACATCAATTTCATTCTATCATTTTGATGTAAAAGTTCAATAATTTCTTCAATAAATTCTTCAGGATTATGAAATTTAGTGCTTGCAGGAGTTGGCATGCCTCTTTTTCTTTTTCACCACTCTCTTTTTTTACTTCTAAAACAATGCACAAAATTTTTGGATGTACTCTTTTAATAATTCACCAATCTCCACTATTTATGAGGTTAAATGTTTACCCAAAATTTTTTGATTTAATATGGTCATGAATTGTAATTAATTGGATTAGTCTTTTAAGTAACTAGAAAGGTGAAGAGATTAAATAAGCTAAAAAGGTAATAGACTGATTGAGTATACAAGTGTTGACTCGGATTGGTCTACTTGTCAATAGAAAAAACCAATGTATCAATCTGTTTTATGATTCAATCAAATTTAATTTTTTATGATTCAATCAAATTTAACTAACTCAACTTTAGTTCAAACTCTACGTATTTGAGTCAAACTTTGCATATTTGAGCCAAACACCGAGTTAAGTCTAATGCTAGGTTGGGCTCTAGCTAAACTTAGGAAGACACAAGGCTATAAATACATATTGGCCTTTGGTGACTTTATTACATGGGCCAAAGCCAAGCCTGCCTTCAAGCCCTTCAAAATTCTTTCTTTGAAACCAAGCCAAAGCAAAGACGTTACGAAAGAGTGTAAAAAGCGAAGACTACAAAAAAAAGAGAGAGAGAGACATAGATCCAAAACTCGCAGAAGTATCTTAGCGATTCAGTCATTTCAAAGCTGCAATCACCAAACATGACTACGACTCCTGCACTGAACTCCTTTCTCATCTCAAGGTTGGTTCATGTCTTGCCTTACAAACTCCTATATTGATCATTTTATCTTTGTTTCAATGATGAAATAGATAATATTTTAATTTTTTTTGTATTGAGGTTTTTCTTTCTAAATTAGTGTTTTGAATCGGTGAAGTTAGACTGGGAGTTTGTTGTGTAGAGTTTAGGTTTTGATTAATTTGTTTGGCATTTGGACTGTTTTAGAATTGATCTGGTGTTGGTTTTCTACATCCCAATTAAAGAGTTTTTGAAAAGAAAGTTAATATGTTTTGTGTCACTTAGATATTACAGTAGAAAGTATTATTCTTGCCTCAGATCCTGATCATGAATGAGAGGTAATTGCTTGGCACACCATTGAGATATTGCATCAACATGGTGCTCTATGTGAAAATATTACTATTGCAAGGGTTTTTTTTTTCATGAAATAACTGAAGTATCCACCAAAAGTTCCTTGCAAGCTCCAAAAAAAGTTGATATAAATTTGGTTCATGTTTATCTTGGTCGGTGAGCTTCTAAATATTTAATTGGATTTAACATTTTGTTGTTATTATGGAGGAAACTACCTAGTTACGGGTCAATTGGGCAAGTCCAATTTATTGTCGTGTCTTTTATATATGACACAGAAGTAGAAATTGATGGATTTAAATGATAAAAGTAGTAGATTGTTGAGGTTGAGTTGAACAAAAAAGTCTAATTCTTCAGTGGACACCTTTTCTTTTCTAGCTCATCCTACCCATTTCAAATCAAAAAAGTTATTAGTACTCAATTGGCTTTCATACAAGGCAAGGGATTTTGAACAAAAGATAAATTCAACAAATTTTCAAGTGATCAGCTCTAAGAAAAGCACAGTGAGGAAAAATCCTCCCACACCATATATAACTTCAACTCTTCAGCAAGATACTGCAAATAAATTTCTTTTTTTAGCATCTTATACAATGAAGGCTTGGAGGATTTTATGAATATATCTTACATCTTCTGAACTTCATAATATTTATCCCTTAAAGCTTGATATGTCTATATTAGTCACTGTATTGAGCAATCTGTTATTGATCTGTAGCTGCAATTGATGTCATTTTAATACAGTTATCATAACAGTTGTTATCACCTTTATCTTTTGTGTTATTAAAGTTTGGTGTTCATCTGATGATACTTAATTTGTATTTTCTATGCATGTTATTATATGCTTCACTAGACATAATCTTAATTTCTTAAGGTCTTGACCAATTTGTTTCAGTTTTGATACTGTTGCAATTCTTTTTCATTTCCTAGCATAATATAACAACAAAAATAACAATAATTGCTTCAGTTAAAGGTTCAACATGTGATATTATATTTTATGATATTACTTATTGGGAATATATGTTAGTATTGTAGCATTTTTAAATACTTTTTACTATTTCTATTCTAGTTTAACCACTAGCTTATTTGTATGTTAACTTAAAAACTTAGTGACATTCAACTTTAAGTTTCTTCTTGAATGTTCTTTTTATCTTATATTATATGTTATGATGTTACTTATTACTGAAGAAATATGAAATTGAATTTTCAACTTATTTTTCTTATTTGATAAATGAGTATATGCAGCTTTATATAGTAGTTACACTACTCTAGAATAGGAAATAGAAATATTACAAGAATATCTACATTCCTATTTTACAGACAAGAATATCTACATTCCTATTTTACAGATTCTTAATTAATTCATTCTTATCTATATTCCTAATTTATATAATTCAACACTCCCCTCAAGCTGGAGCATATAAATCATATGCACCAAGCTTGCTATATATATACTTAATACGAGGACTTCTGAGAGACTTCGTGAGGATATCTGCGAGTTGATCATTAGAGCTAATATGAGCAGTAACAATACACCCAGATAGAACATTTTCTCGAATGAAATGACAATCAATTTCTATATGTTTGGTCCTCTCATGAAACACAGGATTGGAGGCAATATGAAGAGCAGTCTAATTGTCACAAAGTAATTGCATTTGTGATATTTCTGCAAATTTTAATTCTTGGATCAATTGTTTTAACCAGATAAACTCACACGTAGCCAAGGCCATTGCTCGATATTCTGCTTCTGCACTTGATCGGGCGACAACATCTTGTTTCTTACTCTTCCAGGACACAAGGTTTCCTCCCATCAAAATACAAAAACCTGAGGTAGATCTTCTATCAGATGACGACCCTGCCCAATCAGCATCAGAGTATCCAACAATTTGAGTATGACCATGATTTTCATATAATAACCCTTTTCCAGGAGTGCCCTTAATATATCTCAGAATTCGAATCACAGCATCCCAATGACTCTTGCATGGAGACTAGAGAAATTGACTAACCACACTAACTGAGAAAGAAATATCAGGTTGAGTAATAGTTAGGTGGTTAAGTTTTCCAACTAATCTCCGATATTTTTCAAGATCTGTAAGCCGCTCCCCCTGTCCAGGTAAGAGTTTTAAGTTGGGATCCATGAGAGAGTCTATAGATCGACAATCTAACATTCCTGTTTCCTCTAGAATATCCAATACATACTTTCGTTGAGATATAACAATACCAGAACTAGATTGAGTTATTTCAATATCAAGGAAATATCGTAATAACCCCAAATCTTTTGTCTGGAAGTGGCGAAACAGGTGTTGCTTCAATTGTTTAATACCTTCTTGATCACTCTTTGTAATGACAATGTCATCAACATACACAACAAGATAGATACATTTCTCAGATGATTCATTCTTATAGAATACCGAATGGTCTGACTCACACTGAACCATACCAAACTCTTGAATTACAGTACTAAAGCGACCAAACCAGACACGAGGAGACTGTTTTAAACCATATAATGAACGACGAAGCCTACATACCAAGGAAGACTCCCCCTGAGCAACAAAACCAGATGGTTGCTCCATATAGATCTCCTCCTGAAGTTCACCATGAAGAAAAGCATTTTTTATATCCAATTGATACAAAGGCCACTGACGTATAGCTGCTATAGATAAAAATAATCTGATAGAGGACATCTTGGCTACAGGGGAAAATGTCTTGTAGTAGTCGAGCCCAAAAGTCTGAGTATACCCTTTGGCCACCAATCGTGCCTTTAAGCGATTCACTTGACCATCAGGACCAACCTTGACTGTATAAACCCAACGACAACCAACCAGTGAATGGCCTTTGGGCAACGAAACCAAGTCCCAAGTATTATTGTTGTGTAAAGCTGCCATTTCTTTAACCATAGCTTGTTGCCACCCGGGATGGGAAAGAACTTCATGAACTGATGTAGGAATAGAGATAGAAGAAAGAGAGGACACAAACGCAGAAAAAGTGGAAGACAAGCGATGATAACTAAGAAAATTATAAATAGGATGAGGGTTGCGAGTGGAGCATGTATCTTTACGAATGACAATTGGAAATTGATCATTAAGAGCCAGAACCGTTGCAAGAGATGATGATGGAGCAGGAAGTTCATCAACAAGAGTCTCAGAGACAAGATTAGAGGAAATAGAAGACTTAGGAAGGGGAACAAGAGCACGATTTGGTGGAGAAGGAGACACAATCTCAATAGGAGTTGGTAATACATACTCAAAATAAGAAGTCGAATAAGTGGAGAGGATATATATGGAATTGGTAGGACCTCAGCGAGGGGTGTAGATGTAGAGGATGACTCAAAAAATGGAGACGATTCAAAAAAGGTAACATCGACAGATAGGAAATATTTTCGTGTTGTGGGAGAATAACATCGATAACCTCTTTGGAGACGAGAGTAACCGAGGAAGACACACTTGATAGACTTAGCAGACAGTTTGTCCTGTCCTAGAGATAACACGTGGACGAAACAGGTACAATCGAAGACACGAGGTGGAAGAGAGAAGGATGGCTTATCAGGATATAAAATTGAATGAGGTGCTTTGTTTTCCAAAACAGATGAGGGCATTCGATTAATCAAGTAATAGGCAATGAGCATGGCATCGACCCAAAAATGTAATGAAACTTGGTGGTGTAAAAGTAATGTACGAGCAGTTTCAACTAAGTGTCTAATTTTGCGCTCAGCTACCCCATTCTGCTATGGGGTATAAGCGCAAGAAGACTGGTGGAGAATTCCTTGCGAAGATAAAAATTTAGAAAATGGAGCAGAAAAGTATTCTCGAGCATTATCACTACGTAAGACACGAATAACAGTATTAAATTGAGTTTTAACTTCTACGCAAAAAGATTGAAATATAAAAAATAGTTCTGAATGATTTTTCATTAAGAACAACCAAGTGCAACGGGAGAAATCATCAACAAAAATGACAAAATACTGAAAACCCAATAAAGACATAACTCGACATGGTCCCCACACATCTGAATGAACTATTTCAAAAGGGGACGTAGCCCGTTTATTGACTCATTTTGGAAAAGTATGTCGAACATGTTTTTCAAGTTGACACGACTCACAATTTAAAGAGGATAACTGAGATAGACCTGGAACCATCTGCTGGAGCTTAACTAAACTAGGATGACCTAAATGATTATGGAGAAAAGTTGGATCCTCAGAGAAAGTGCATGCTACAAGAGAAGGAGATAAGTCAAGATAATTGGGAAATAAGTGAAAGAGAACATGAAACCTGATTTGGAGCTTTCGGAGGACATAATATGTAAGCTGAAAGATGATATAACCTGAGAATGCCAAAAGACGAGCAACTTGCTATTAAATGAAAACAACCTTAATATTCCAAGGAAGCAGTAGTCTGATGAAGAGAGGAGCCAGAAAAATGAGTATGAGCAAGAAATAGGTTTTCCAGTGATGGAAAATGTCTCTGACGACGCGTTCGGCAAAGGACGACGGTGATGTGGTGAGACTGAAGTCACCGGCGTTGTTTGAGATGGATCCCGGTGGTGGTGAGGAAGCGCGTGCACCGGAGACGAAGATCAGAGGAAACCTTAGCTGAAAAGAGATGAGCATGTGTGGGCACGTGCAGATGAATTTGGTGACTGGATTTTGGGTTTTGGCCGAAAATAGGCAGACGTTCACTGAGATGAGGAGATGGCCACCAGAAAACGAGAGGAAGCACGGTGGCCGGAGATACAGTGATTTCGTCGGAATATGCAACGCGTGATGATGCTGGAAATAGCTGAAATCAGAAGCCAATTTGTGGCTCTGATACCATGAAGAAATATGAAATTGAATTTTCAACTTATTTTTCTTATTTGATAAATGAGTATATACAACTTTATATAGTAGTTACATTACTCTAGAATAGAAAATAGAAATATTACAAGAATATCTACATTCCTATTTTACAGATTCTTAATTAATTCATTCTTATCTATATTCCTAATTTGTATAATTCAACAATTACTATGTTATGTTCTGATGTTACTTAATATATGTTAGTATAGTAGTATTTTCAATACAGTTTTTACTATTTTTGTTCTCGTTTAGCCATTGGCTTATTTGTATGTTAACTTAAAAGCATACTGACATTCAGCATTAAGTTTCCTCGTGAATGTTCTTTTGATCTTATAGTTTAGATGTTTATTTATCAAAGGGGCAGATAGCTGGTCTGATAACTTACATGAGAACGAATGGACTACATGTGAGTATCTCTTTGTTTTCAGATAGTTTTTATTGGGTGCTTGTTACTAATACAACATCTTCTAGCCTAAATGCATAATAGTTGATATGTTCATGTAAAAAAAGTTGCTTTTATATGTGTGATCTCTATTTAATGATTTCTAAATGTTACTGAACTTCTAGTCATTATTGTTAGGAAAGTTAAATTAAAATAAATAAAATAAAGGAAATGAAGTGATGTGACTTAATTTCTCTTGGTTATACAAGTTTGTTGTTTGTTGTATGCATAAAGTGGAAAACATTTTTTTTATTCAGATTGTGTCCACTAGGAGGATAATCTAGGCTTCGTTATTCAACTTATAAAATGTTTGATGATGTAATAGCTTTTTTTCTAAAACAATTTCAATTTTCTTAGTATGCTTTGATTTAATTTACTTGACTCTTTTTTAACTAATCTGTGAGAAGTAGCAAACTTTTAAGTGATAATATTCATAATTTCTTCAGGATTTCTAATAGTGCTTTTTTCGATTTTTCTCTCAAATCTCTAATGAAGTTGTCCAAGGATTATAAATCTTAGACATAAGTGATATCTCTAATGAACTTGTATTAGAATCGTATATAATCTCGATATGACTATAAATCTTAGACATAAGTGATAGTCCAAGGATTATCATAATATGTGTAATTCTTTTGAGAAATAGTAGTGGTATACACCATTGAGGTTGATTGCTCGCAATATAATCCCACACATATGTGTATGGTTTGATAATCATGTTTACTAGGTAGACTCAAAGATGAGAATCTTGCATAGATGGTGTTACCTATGTTTATGGATCAAAGTATGTATAATTCATTGAAAGACAATAGTGGTATATATGGTCTTTTGATTTAAGGTCTATTAGACTATCTTATACTATAAGTGTTGTCATTTAATGTCATCAAATTCACCTCTATAACTGGAATCGTCTATAATTTTGACATCACTATAAATCTTAGACAGAAGTGATAGTCCAAGGATTATCATAATGTATGTAACTCTTTTGAAAGATAATAGTGGTATACACCATTGAGGTTGATTACTTGTAATATGTGCATGGTTTGATAATCATGTTTACTATATAGACTTAAAGATGAGAATCTTATTTTAATGTTGTTACCTACGGTTATGGATCATAGTATGTATAATCTTATCGAAAGATAATAGTGGTATATGTGATCTTTTGACCTAAGGTCTATTAGACTGTCTTATACTATGAGTGATGTTGTTTAATGTCATCAAATACACCTCTACAAGGTGTTATAAAAGTGAGCGATTGATTATATTATGATTAGTATAAAGGCTATTATAGAATTCATTAATCTTAAGCATGAGATAAATGTCTCTATTGAGTTATCTAGAACCAATAAGACTATGACCATAACTAGATTAGTTGATGTTGTATCAAATTTCTAGTTTGGTCATTTAAGTATACAAAGAATTTCTAAAATAGACATATATTTATATCTTAGTCTTATGAGACATAGAGACAAAGAGATTATGTTGTGCATTAATTGAAAAGCTGATCAAGTTAAAAACTATTCATTGACATTCTACTAATTAGGTGGTCGTGATACTTTGCTAAAAGTTACTCATGATTTATATCTAAATAAGTTAGTAGATGGCTTATAGGTCACACATATTGATATTGCTCTAAGGCAAAAGATTATAGTCCTAGTGTTTTTATTGACAAACATTGTTATAGAAATTATTGTATAAGACATGTTTGATCCATTTAGATCAAATCCAAAGTTGTCATTAGACCTTTACCTTGATGCACAAGGTGCACTTGTCTAATACATAGTTATATATCTTGAGGGTTGGATAAGTCTAGTGTTTGGATAAAATTTTAATTAAATTCAAATTTGAAATTCTACTAAAGCATAACCATGCATGCCTCATCCATGACTGTATGGTTAGTTAAAGAATTTGACATGATATGAATGTTATGTAAATTCTGCATAACGTGATAATTGTGTTTCATCCAAACACTAATGCACAATCATATCTTGTTCGTTGACAGGCATGTGTTAATGATAGTTACCTCTAAAGCTAAAGTTCCAAAAATCTTTATCTATTCAAGAATGTATTGAGAACTAGTTTCAAAGAAGAAATCCTCTATATTACAGAACTAACCTTTACAATTTGTTTTTGGATTTGGGTTGATTCTTGTTATAATGTAAATATATGATAAAGTATATAATTAACTTTCTTGTTTAGGTTCTTGAACCTATAAAGTATAAGTTCTAGTTTATCTACAACAATGTTTAATAAACAAATTTTTGATTTTGTTTCAAGGCCATAGTCCAAATGAAAATAAGTTTGATTGAAACACCTTGTTTCATATAAATCATTCGTATTACTTTAAAATCATTATAAAGTATCAAACAATGAGGCCCCAAATAACTCTGTTGATAAAGTATTCTAACATCGTCTATAATGTCCCAAATACTTTATTATACTTTCTATAAAGTATATTATTCAGGAAAATAAATATTAAATAGTTAATTAAATTATCACCAATCACTTTCTAGACTCTGATACCATTTCTAAATTAAATTATTATCCTATTCATGCATACATAATTTAAAAGATGTATAATGATTAATATTTATAAATTTAAAATGCAAGGAAAGATAATATTAGGAGGATTTTCTTAATCCTTACTAAGTTTTTCAAACAAGTGGTCAAGAGTTTTGAAGTAATTCTTAACACTTTATTTCTCTCTCTGAGTCAATAATACAACCTCTCCATTTATAGTATGAGAGTAAAGGTTTAGATTTCAAAAATAATTAAATCACATGACAAGATAATATAAAAGATAAGATAAAATAAGTGTAGTCTAATATGTTTCTAACACATAAAAAGATAAGATAAATCTAACAATCGGGTATATTGTCTCCCATATGTCAAATCTACATAATTATAATTTTTCCAAGCATTAAAAATATGTATCAAATTTCATCTGTTTGTCTTTAAGTGTCGGTAAAATCTTAATTTTCATATGTTGTCTATATCTTGATACACTTGTTCATGTACATGTTAACCATTTATGGGTTGGTCAAATCTCTTTACCTTTTTAGGCTTTTAGACAAAGTACAATTTGTTTAAAACTTCTATGAAGTCTACAAAAGATTTGATCTTTTAATTGTGTCTTGTGTTCATAGGCTAAAACTATTTTAAGAAGATCTCTCATACCTTTCATCAAGGCCTACTAAGAAAGATTGATAAGATTATTTCATTTATCAGATTCTATATTTGGGCCCTATTATGCTTGAAAAAAGCACCCTGAATTTTGCATATTTATTCAATGAAGCAACAATTGTTTCTTTGTCTATGTAAACAATAACATCTTTCTTATGAACTTCATTCAGTTTGGTTTGACCTATAGTATCTTAGAGATATATAGTCGGGTCCAAAATAATTCCTCTTTCTCAGTATTTTTTAGATTTATCGAAGTACAATTATTCCTATGATAACCTTGTTGTTTACAAGTACATGATACCATAGTTCTCTTATGAGAAATTCATATATTTATAAAAGTTTGTATATTCTCATCCTTTTATAATGAGGAAGTTATCATGCATGTAAAGGTGTTAATTTGTCTTTCTAATGCATATAGGATTTGTTTTATCTTTCTAATACATATAGGATTTGTTTTAGCATATTTGGTATTCTAGGATCCACCATCACTTCTTATACGCTAATTGACATTGTATCGATCCATCATATTTGTAAGAGTTCTTTACAACATCCTTTTTGAAAGGTCTTTCATGGAACAAACAAGTTCATAGCTTTATTAAGATTGATTATTAACACTTGAAGCAATTCCTTCAAATCTGTTTGAGGTGAATAAGTTATTAGATTCATCAAATTGGTTCGCATGAGAAACAACATCTTGAACATGGAAACTTTATCCATTGTCCTAATCATTTGGCTTGATATAGGTTGAAGAGTAGCATGTCCTAAAAGCTCTTATTCTTCATGAAAAACCTTATCTATCTCAAGCCATGCCAATCTCCTAGCTAACTTTTCAAATAGTTGATCAAGCTCTACTTGACCTTATCCTATTGCCATTGCTATTCGACATTGAGCTTCTAGAATATCCTATAAACCTTTGCTAGCTTCAAACATTTTCAAGTTTCCTTAAAAAGTTAACCTTTCTATAGTATCATTGAAGTCCTATAGTTTTTACCTACAACTTGTTTTCCTCCCCACCCCACCTTTTTTTTAAAGTCTATTTTATTAGTTTCTCCAATTTTGAAGTTCTACAAGGAAGTTGCCTTCTTTGTATTTGTCTTATTCTGCTAAATTTTGTCCATACCAAGCACCATGATTATTTTACGTGTCATCTAATATTTTGATTTTCTTCTACTTAAGTATCCATTTCCAATGATAGTTGAGACCTAGAATATATGAGTCCCTGTATTTCAACAATGCAAACATACTTGTTTTTAGTAGTAGATGTTTGGCTTGTTTTAGCAATGACTTGTTTTGAAACAGTATTGCCATGGAAAGCAATGATTATTTGCTTAATTGCAGTAGCCATTTCCTCTATAGTGGGAGTATCCTTCAATGTTGAAGTTTCTTGCTTTATAGTCTTTTTATAAGGGCAGTTTCGCCTAAGAAGACCTTTTGTCTTGCATTTGGAGCAAGAGTAAAGACTTCCAATTTCCTTCTAGTCCATTGCTCTCATTGTCAAAGATTCTTGCAACACAGAGAATAAACAATAAAACTATATTCACTAGATATAAATTCAATCTTTATGCTATATTCTACAAACTAGATTTGCCACCTAATTAATCTAGTTTTCTCATTCTTTAAAGACAATTTTGTAAATGCTCCTAAGTATTTAGAATCTGTCATTAAAGTAAACTCATGATTGATTACAAATAACCAAAATTTGTAAATACATTCCTTTGTGGTAGGAACTTCACTTTCATGAGTGGGATATCTTTTTTCTTGTGAAGTAAATTTGTTTTAGTATATCAAACTATTTATTCAATGTTTTTAGTACCTTTCTGCACACCTCCCCTAATTTATTAATTAAGCAATAATTATTTATTGACCCAAAAAAAGATTAAATGAATTTTGATGTAAATTGTAAATATGGATTTTCCAATTTCAAAATAAATAAAAAACAAAAATAAACTCACTAGCTATATTTAGAGTGTAGACTATCATTATGCTATTGGAAAGTACATAAAAAACTAAAAAAGTAGATAACATTTTCCTATCCGAAGTTTGGTCAAAAAACACTTTTTTATCTCTAATTGGTATAAATTATATTTTTCACCCAAAATCAAACTATTTTAAAAAACAATTTACCATCTATCAATTAAAAAAAAAAAAAAAAAACTCACATATCGAAACCAAATGTTTCTTAAAAAGGTTTGGAAACTTACAACTCAAACAGCAAAATCTTTTTAAAGTCCCTATATATTTTAAAATTTTTATATAACCCTAAGAGTTGTAATGTAATATTTATACTTATAATTTATTGTATTTGTTCAATTGTTTGAATGTGCAAATATTTTTTTTTTAAATTATTAGAGATAGACTAATATTTCAAAAATATTAAAAGGATCCAATCTTTTTAATGTAGCATCCCAGGATTAGAAAAGCTTTGAGGGATAGAGTTTTGGAGTTAGATGTGAGATTTAGAAATAGATTGAGAGTTTAGAAGAGTTTAAGGGTGAGATAGTAAGTTTACAGAGCTTATGTGGTGTTCGCATGATTCGTTTTGGGAGTTTCAATCATGCATAGCGCGGAAAATGAATTTCATTCATTTTCCCTTGTGCACTCCCGTGCAGTGTGCCCTACACGCCCGTGCAGGTGGATAAAAAAAAGAGAGACGGAGATTTAATGTTTCTCACCCAGCTTTTATCCCATTTCAGTCGGATTTCTTCTCTTGTTTTCAGTGGTTCCCAACCCTAGACCAGATTTTCAGCCACCAGTAGCTCTCAATCTAGATAGAGAAAGAAGAAAATAGATAGAGTTGAGATTTCAGTAACCATGACAAAAGGTAAGTGTTTCCTTACTTATTCCTTGTGTTTTCCAGCTTGTATTTGATGTTGGATGATGTTTGGAAATGTGTGTTTACATTTCCAGCATGTTATGAGATGTTTGTATGTTGATATGCTGATGAAATGATACATGAGATGATGATTTCCACCCTTGAACCATGTTTGTTTTGCTTGTGTGTGTTTATGTGAGAGAAATGAGATATTTCCATAGTAGAATGAGTGATGATTGATGAATGATGAAATTGATGCTTGATATATGCATAATGAAGTGTTGGGAATGTGTGTTATTGATTAATTTGAGTTTGGATGTGAATTGCCATGGATTCCTATATTTCCAGGTGAGTGTTGTCAATGTAGAGCAAGACACACGCCCGTGTGCCCGCATGAGCACGCCCGTGTGCTTTTGTTTTTGCAAGGACACGCTTGTGTGCACGAAGTGTGCACGACTTGGTTTGCAGAAGCATGCCCGTGTGTCTGTTATTTCAGTGATTTTGTGCAGTTTTTCCAGAAGCGAGCACGATCGGCTACACTGTCAGTGCACGACCCGGTGCGTCTGGGCACACGCCTGTATGCTTTTACCATGCACGCCCGTGTGTGTCTCTTGCACGCCCGTGTGCTTTGTCCACATGCCCGTGTAGCAGCAGAGTTTTCCCAGAAATTCAGTAAAAAGAAATGTAAAGGATGGGTAACATTTTCAAAGGCTAGTAAACATCAGATAAGCAAGATATCAGATAATAAATGTTGTATGAGCATTACATAGCATGACATGTAGCATGAGGAAGGATCAAGGGATCTAAATTCAGTAGCATTTAGCATTTAGAACTCGACATCCGGATTAGAGTTTTGGGTGAACTCGAGGGGGCATCTGTGAGATTTCAGTCTTCTAACACCAGTCAGATCGTTCAGTATTTTATATTCAGCTTTCTAGCCTTTAGCTAGACTGTTCAATTTACATGACCAAGATGCCAAATCCCTGTATTCATCAGCCTGATCAGCACAACAGGTACTTTCAGGTACATATAAATATTCAGATGCATGTATATTCAGTTTTTAGTTATATTCAGCATGACATGACATATAAATCATGATATGAATAAATAATGAGATTCAGTAATCAGAATAAGTAGTAACCAGTGCCAGCAAGCGAATAGATTAATGATTAGTGTCAAGGCCATGTATGTATTGTTGTGTGTTGCTTGCTTGGGTTGAGGGAAGTAAGGATCGTTTACTGGGTGATCTTTATCACTTATCCATTTCTTTCTTCCTCCTTTTTCAAGTGTATGTGTTGTTGGCAAGGAGCAGGTGGATCGAGGCTGATAGAGAGGACCCCACACAGTCTTTCAGTGTATGTAAATTTCAGTTTTGGACCTGTTGGGTCTTGTATTGAAAATTCTATATTTTCAGATGTAAGAATATTTGTACAAGAACAGTATGTATACATATGAAAAGGCCATTTTGGGCTCATTGTATATTTCAATTACAGTTTCAGCTTTCACATGCGAATAAATGTAATTAGCAACAGGTTTCTTTTCGTAGGATTCTCATCGCGTGTACCCAATTTTCAGATTATTAATAAAAAGAAAAGATATTAATTAACAGTAGGAGTACGCGTGGCGGCGGGTCCTATATTTAAGATGTTCAAAAACCCTCTAAAAAGTTTCAAAAAGGCTCTTAATATCTTAAAAAATTGAAATTTACCTTTTGATAAATATTTTGAAAAATTGAAACTTACCCTCTGATGTACGATTATACAACAAAAACATTTATATCTATAGGAAGAGAGCAAAAAAGAGTGAGGGTGAAAGAAAAGAAAATTAAGTGATTTTCTATATAATTTGAATATTTAAAGAGTTTATTCTTAATTTTTGTTAACTTGCTAAATTTACTTCATAATATTGTTGATTCACTCACAAAGTTTGATTTTGAATGAAAAGTATTGCTTGATTTTGGGCAGGAAAATCTTACTATATCTTCTAGGGGTAAAAAGTTGTTTTAAGATAAAACTTTGGGTGGGAAATGTTGTTCAGTCAAATTAAAATTTGAATTCTTTTCAAAACTGAAATGAAGCGGGTGTCTCAAAAAATTTAAAAGATTAAGTTGGGACTGAATTTAACATAAATTTAAATTTAAACTCATTAAGTTTGATTTTTTTGGATTTAAATTTATTTAAGATGAGTTAAATTTTATTTTAAATTTAAACTTAATTCAAATTTGTAAAAATAAGTGTATTTTAGATTTATTCACATTTTATTTAAATTTATTTTAAATTTAATTTAAAATTAATTTGATTTAAATTTAATATTGAGTGGGTAATTTTGCCGCGTTTTAAATAAAAAGACATTGCATTTTTCCATCGCTTCTACAGTACAGATATATGTATATTCTTTTCAATTGTGTTAAAATAGTAACTGTCAAGTTGTATCCGATTTAATGTTTAAAATACTTAATTTATTACACAAATTTATACCCTTATTTCATGTAATTAATCAATTTTGATTTTAACATAAATTAAATGTATATACGTAAAGATTGTAAAATATTAGAACTTAAAAATTTTTAAGGATTCAAATATACCCAATCCATCCATGGTTGATGTAGAATCAATTTTAAATATGATAGATTTGTGTATTTAAACCCAATGCTAGTTTAGAGTTTTTATACTAGTTTATTGGATTATCGTACTTAGCCTACTATCAAATTGTCACAATTTAACTCATTAGATTTTGTTAAATTAAAAACAATATTAACAAATTTTCCCACACAAAAAACTTAATAATTACTTTAATTATAAAAAAACTTAAAAATAGTAATTTCTCTTACAATGTTTTTGCTATCAAGAAGTTAAAAATCAAAATATAGAAGGGAAACCTACAAACCACTGTCATCTAATTCGTTAAAGCAAGGGGAGTTTAGTAATTGGCTCCATCCTTTTTTTTTTTTTAACAAAAGTGTACACTTGAATAACAGAAAATTGTTATCGTTCCAGGATTAAGCTGCATGGGAGTTAAACACGGGTGACCCCTTGAAAGTTGATGACTCTACAGTGCTGAATAGGTTCCCTGCCTGGCCGGGGCTGTCGGGCGTACCGATCCCCTCATTCTGTGGTCCTATCCCAGCATACTGTTGCACAACCAGCACCGAGACTGTTGCTGCAAAATCAGATGATGCAAGCAAATCCCCAATAGCACCAAGCTCTGGGCACTCACTCCAGTCAGTCAGTCCAGCCGTTAATGGTGAGATCATTCCTTGTCCTCTCCCTACCATGAACAAGTCATGAGCTGTGTCCATTGCTCTTATTGCTGCCACTGTCTCCTCCCCATTGTTCGCCACTGTCTCAGCATAAACAATTGATTCATCATTTGCATTTTTCATCCTGAAGTCGTTTATAAACTCTTCATCAAGCTGCTTCTCCCTGTCATTGTCGGTTTCCACGGTCAGTGTTCCAGGATTGTTTGGATCAGAACTAGGCTGTGCTACTGGATTAATTGCATCCTCTCCTGGAATAAATCTCATCACGGTAAGACTGATTCCCGGATGCTCGGACATTCTCCATGCGTATGCTAGTGCCTCTCTGTCATCTGGGCCACCAAAGTATAGCACGGCAATGTTATGAGACACTTGATTTGCAGCCAACCTCGTAGACCCGTTTAAGCCTCTGTCAACCAGAATCCCAACAGAGCAAGGTGCATTTGCTTGTAGATTCTGGTTCACCATACGAAATGCGGGGTTAGTGGCTTCCATTCCTCCATCAACTGTCTGGTGTTTGTGGAATGGGATGATTATGAGGGCTACACGTTTGTCCTCTGCCAGGTTGCATATATCGTCATGCATAGTGGAGTAAGGGGAAATGGCTGTTAGAGGCTGAACAGAGACACAAGCTGCATGCTGCTCATAGTTTTCGAAGGCGTTGATAATGTGATCCGATTGAGCTTGTGTTCGGTTCAGGGCAGGCCTACCAGATTTCCTGGTGTTGTGCACTATGAGCATGGCAGACGCGCGACCAGTAAGTTCAACAAGATGAAGCACGTAGACGCATATCGGCGATTTTTTTGTTGGGTATGATGCTTCAAGAAGGTTGATTATTGTTGGGACATTTCGAGGAGTATGGATACATACCAGTAGCCTCAATTCTGAATCTGGTTTTGATTTTTGGATTGCTCGCCGTTTGTATGGTAAGAATCTCCTTGCTGGCTTGTAAATTGTTGTTACAATAGGTGTGATTACTGCTGTCATAATGACAGTTGCAATAACCATGAAGGCAAATGACCCATCGTCTAAGACCTGCAAACAATGCTTTGTCAGTATCATTGCAAAGAGACACAGAAAATTGATAGGTTGCTTTGAAGTACCTTCTGGTCCTTTCCAACATTGAGGACAATCATTTCTACTAATCCTTTCGTGTTCATGAGCAGGCCAAGAGTAACTCCTTCACGAATTTGCATCTGGTACATGAGTGCAACAATGAGAGTACCAACAATTTTTCCAGCACAAGCTAGAATGACTACAAGCAACAGAATTCCCCAGGTAAAAGTTCCTTTGATGGCTGCAATATTAGTCTTGAGTCCGCTGATAGCAAAGAAGAGAGGGAGAAGAAGCCCTGAGACAAAGTCCTCGAGCTTTTCTATGAGAGTAAGTCCTAGCGGTCCATTCGGAATCACCAAACCAAATACAAAAGCTCCAAAAACAGAATGTGTCCCGATGGCATCTGTGATGAAACCTGCTATCATAACCCCAGTGAGAATGAGGCATATGTAGAAGTCACTGAACGCTTCACCCTCTGGGGTCCTCCAAATCATCCAGAAGATAGCAGGTCGAACAATAAATATGCAGAAGACAACGAAAGCTACACCGCACAGTATCACCCAGAGGGACGACAAGGAATTACTTTCCTTCTCTCCTAAGGCAATGGCGAAAGCTAAGAGAATCCAAGCACACATGTCATTAACAAGAGCTGAAGACAGGGCAATCCTGCCAAGCTCTGTGTTGATAAGTTTGAGCTCTGCAAGAATTCTTGCCAACACAGGGAAAGCAGTGACAGAAAGAGTTACCCCAAGGAAAAGTATGTAAGTTCCTTGATTCATGTGGTGTGATTTATTGTGCAGAAAGAATGAGAAGCCAACACCAGTAAGGAAAGGCAAGATCATGCCAGCCGCAGCCACGGCCAAGCACTTTTTACCGGTTCGACGGATTACAGATATGTCCATCTCTACTCCAACCAGGAAGAGAAAGTAAA
Source organism: Anacardium occidentale (assembly GCA_026122585.1). Taxonomy (NCBI): domain Eukaryota; kingdom Viridiplantae; phylum Streptophyta; class Magnoliopsida; order Sapindales; family Anacardiaceae; genus Anacardium; species Anacardium occidentale. The sequence goes on from JAJEJH010000219.1 coordinate 1,105,872, forward strand.
GAAGGCCAACATTTGCCAATGTCTCAAGCACCATTACACTCCTTAAAGGGAAAATTACATTGGAAAATTTGGTATTTCTTCCAAGTACCGATGGCCCCAATATTATTCCTCCCTGTAAGTATTCAGCTGGCTATCAGTTTACACTATCAAAGACAAAATGAAGAATTTTCTACATTCAAGACAATGGTCCTCATGGTATATCCATTATATTAACCCGATAACATTATCAAAAGGCAGCGATGAAGCTACCAAGAGCTGAGTGGGGGTTCATTCCCCCACTGACCCTGGAAAATTCAGTCAATTCCCTTCTATTTTGTATATTTCAAAAAAAAAAATAAAACCTTTATTAATGGATTGTATCTAACATGATCATTCAATATACATAAACATTGAAGATGAAGAACTACTTACAACAATCTCAGATATAACACGAGGCTGGCGAAAGGGTTTCAAAATGAAAACGAGAGCGCGCGTGGTGACGACCACTAGTGTCAACTGCAATATGAAGAGAGGAAGAGAGTAATCCAAAGGATTATCCCCCTGCCAAACTCCATTTGTGGTAATCATATGTGGTGCATAACATACTATTGTTTCATCTGATGTATTCGCAGTTGACACTTGTTCATTCATTTTGATTTATCTTATCCTTTTTCTTGCTTCTGTTTTCTCTTCAGATTTCAGCCACCAAAACACAATTAGAACCTGAAAGAAATTTTAAACAAGGCTGAAAACGCACCAAGATATTCGAATTCCTTCAATGGCTGCTCTAAATTAAACCACCACAGCTAGGGGTTTCTTCATTATTGACGTGCACAATAATAAAATGCATGCATGCATTATCGTTGGTTTTGTTTCATTATTTTTTGTTTAGTTTATTTTCGTGAAGAAGAGAATCAATAATGGAAAGATGATGAAGAAAAAGAATGGAAAGAAGTTTCATTGGTGGTCGCCCGTCTCAATTGGAAATTTTTTCTCCTGTGGTCTGCAGGTAACCAGAAGCCATCTATTTTAGGCTTTTTCCTTTTTTTTTGGATTAATTATTTTATGTTATTAATTGGCTGCATCGGAAGTTTCCAAAGAGCTTGTCTATATATGTTTCTATATTTCAATATTATTGGTTTCTATATTATTAAAAATTAATGGATTGATAATCAATTACCTGTATGTGCGGGAACCAAAGCTATGATGAATGCCTAATCAAAATTTAAGGTTTTATTAAGGAAATTAATTAAAATAATAAAAAATCAGGGTATTTGAACCAAATTAATCATTTTTTCGGTGTTATACGAAAATAATCAATACATTATACTTTAACAAAAATGTTGATATATGAACAAACATTAAATTCTTTTTTTTTTCGTAAATAAAAAGAAAGGCATTAAATTCATTTCCATCATATGAAATCATACATATTTACCACGCATACCTACTAAAATCACACATACTCAGTTTCTGGAAACCATATCCAACAATTGCACTCAATCTTTAGCCCAAAAAAAGAAAAAAAAAAAAAGGAGAGAGAGAAAGGTTAATATATTGTTCCTAATTATGTTTAATAGCTTATGATACTGAGATTTAGCCATTTTGTATTAAATGACTGTTGTTGAGAAGGGTTTTAGTTATTTATTAAATTGTTTCAGAATTTTATGAATGATTGTTGTGTGCATGCTTGTATAGTATCCGTTTACATAGCATCTCCTTTCCAAGGGTAGTACTTCCGGGAGGACGGTGTTACATTATACCACTATAGTTCATTCCAAGAATGCTATTTCTTTGATGATCATGATACAGATGTCAAATTTGTTGCTACTTACTGTTTACATAGACAATAAAATAAAAATTTCTCTACTGGTTTTGAACACCCTATTTGGCTTACGGAACCTTATTGTTGTCTAATTTCAATCATTTCTCTGTGTTTGATATATGGAACAATAGATTAGGACATCCATGCTTAAAAATTGTTTCATTAGTTCTTAAAGAATATAGTTTACCACAGTCAGTAGTTGATCATAAAAATTTGTGTTACTTGCCAATACAGTAAACTAAAACAGCGTGTTTTTCCTCAATCCTCCTCTAAAGCCCCACAGCCCCTTGAGTTAGTATATTCTAATGTTTGGGACTATCTCGTATCTTATCGTTTGTTAAACCCCTCAATGGCAAAACAATCCTAAAATGGGGGTGAATAGGATTTTTCAAAACTTATGAAAACTTAAAAATTTTTACATCCAACAGTCAATTTATATATGCAAATAAATAATTTCACACCAACCAAGCAATAATGAATATAAAGCATATAAACATGAAATAAAGGGAGAGAAAAAAGAGAGTGTTCAACCAAATTTTATGGTGGTTTGGAGCTTCTTTATAAGATTCCTACATTCATTCCTGTAAACCACTCTACTTGAAGTTTTTTTTCACTATCTTCACTCTACTTGAAGTTTTCTTTCACTATCTTCACTCTACTTAAAGCTTTCTTTCACTAATTTTAACCTTGAAGTTGTACTAGTTTTAATACAAGGATTATGCCATTTTACAATAATTTTAATGCAAGAGATTTTGCACTTTAACTAGCTTCGATGCAAAGGATTGTGCCCTTAGGTAGTTGAAATTACAAGGAAAGAAATTTACTTTTTAAGAGACAATTACAAAAATCTAGCTTACAAGGTTTCTTTCAAAATGTATATTAATAAATTCTAGTGAGACAAAGTGGAGAATAGTAAAGAATAAGAAGAATGAAAGCTTAGCATAGAATTCTCTAACCCTTCCAAACTCAAATCAACTGGATTTTATAAAGTTAGAGAAAAAAAAGCTGTTACAACTTATTTGAAAGCCATTAGAACGAATCTAAGTAGATGCACGGTCTTGTGTCTTTATGCACGATCTTGTGTCTTTATGCACGATCTTGTGTCCTTTGTGCACGGTTATGCTCTCTTTAATGATGTTAGTCCAATAGTTGAGTTTCTCCTATCACCCCAACTCTACACAAGTTGTACTTCACACACATAGTCATGTGTCTTCATATTTTCAATGTGTCAAACTTTTAGATTGTCATACATATAACAACCCGAGGTTAGAATGGTCTTTTTAGGCCTTGAATCAGGGTTAGAAGAGAGATTTCTCAGTTAGAAATCTGTTTCAGTGAGATAGGGGGTAGAATGGTCTTTTGTTGGCTTTATATACAACTTGTGGGAGGAGCACGACCGTGCGTCTTTGGACACACGCCCGTGTATCCCTTTCTCGCCATGCACGCCCGTGCATGTTTGCCGTACACCTGTGCATGCCTGTTGGTATATAAACCAATGTTTTTTCTCTGCCTGTTTCAGTCAGCTTTTCCCTTTTCTTTTCTCTCCAGGAAACCCTAGCCTTTTGAAGGAGAGATTAGTCAGCTCTAGCAGCCATTCCAGTTAAGATTCAGTCGAGGATAGAGAGATAAAAGATCTTAGCAGCTCCAGGTAAGTATTCCCTTACCTTTTTCCTATTTCCTTGGGTTTGTGTTTCCTTGGTTATGTTATTTCAGTGATTGATGCATGTTTTTAGCTTATTAGTAGTGTATGTTGCATGCTAGTATGTTTAATTTGATGTGTGATGAGTTTTGGGTTGAGTTTTGGTGTGATCTTACGAATTTCGACTGTGGGTGTCGAAATAGGGCTGGATGCACGCCCGTGCGTTTGTTTGCGCATGCTCGTGCATTCTGGTGTTGGCAAGGTCACGGTCGTGTATGCGAGACATGCATGATCAGCTTTTAGAGAAGGGTTCACGCCCGTGCGCCTAAGGGTCACGGTCGTGCATGAGCCAAGTGTGAGATTTTAGCTAGAATTTCTAGAACCTTGTATGGTTGGGCTGCACTACTAGCATACGGCCTGTGCATCTACATGCAAGCCCATATGTCCAATCCTACATGCTCGTGCGTTTAGTAAAAATGAGAAAAAAGTAAGCAGAATTTCAATAACAAGAAAAGAAGAAAAGAAAAGTAAGAAGAAAAAGAAAAAGATATTTTTCAGAATCACACTTTAATCTCACAATAGAACAAGAAACTTATCAACAGACTTAAGTAACATAATCTAATGATAGGTTACGATTATAAAACAGAAATAAAGACAGAATCAAAAACAGAAACAGAACAAGAAACAGGAAAACAATAACCAGAAACAGAACAGAAATGGGAAAACAGTAACAAATACAGAACAACAGTAAGATAAATTATAATCAGAAAGAAAAAAAGTGTTTATAAGATAACATGCATGAATAGCATCATTCACCATAGCATGTTACACAGTGTTTTAAAAAAAAAAGGGATCAAGTGATCTATTTGCATCAGTTTTCAATATTCAGGGCTCGATATCCGGATCAATTATTTAAGGTGAATTTGATGGGGCATCTGTAGGATTTCAGCTTTCTGACTTTAGTCAGATTGGTTAGATTTCAGCTTACTGGTCCAAGGACTGGTATGGAAGGATATTTTAGCTTATTGGTATTTCGCTAGTATGGTTTAGCTCATTTAGCCAGGATGTCGAATCCTTGTATTCATCAGTCTGATCAACATAGCAGGTATCTTCGGGTACAAAGATTTCAAAAATAGTTTTACTTAGCTTTTCAGTGTTTTAGATCTTCAGATCCTAACAACCATTTTCAGAAACATGTTTTCAGTAAATAGGCCCAAGGGCAAATAACATGATTTCAACATACTATGATACATAGTACATGACATGGAAGAACATACAGACAGTAAGACCAGAATCATGTAAGATAAGAAATAAAAGAAAGATCAAGCTGTATGGTATATATCAGAAATAAAAAAATAAAAGAATTCAGCTAATTCTAGCATAACACAAGAATTATTAAGAAAAACAAGAGGATTAGAATAAGCTATTAGGCTATCAGGAACTTAGTTAAGTTCGCCTAGATAGTAGTTAGTCAGCAGCGGCAGCTTAATCTAGAGCCTACTAGAGGGTAGAGGTAGGAGATGCTTACTGAGTGACTTGTCACTCATTCCCCTCAGTTTCCTTTCTTACAGGTTGGTGTTTCGGGGAGCTGAGCTCGGTGCATGAGATGACTGGTGTGTGGGATATGGCTTGAGCGGGTTTTTACCTGAGTTTTCAGTTATATATGTATGTATATATGTTTAGTTTTAGTAGATAGCATGTTTGTGGCTCGCATGCTTTGGATTACTCATGCATTCGGATTGTACAGTATCTTTTATGTTTTCAGATATAATTATTATTTTATAAACATGAGTTTTTATTCAAGATACTGTACAGTGGGTTCTAGTTTCCCATTACAGATGTTTAAACCAGTTTCTGTATATTTTTCAGTAAGCAGTCAGAGTAGGACCTACTGCTATATATTAGGGATATATATAAAAAAAAATGGTCTACAGTAATATATAGCAGGCGGAGTCTTACAATACAATCTTATGCACGATACCACATGACGATCACATGATCAAAAGTTTCCTTTGTATGGGTATGTGAACTTTTTTGCACAAGTGTGTACCTAGTGATGACTATTATACACCTGCACTATTAAGTATGCATGGAAAGCCTAGTAGTGCATCTTTGTTTCTTACAACACATGATTGTGCACTTAAAAGATGCATAATTGTGCGTCTTGACATTTTATTACACAAATGCCACACACGAATAAATAACTCGTGTGTTCTCTTTATAGGACATACACAATCATGCAACCAAGACACACAAGGTTGTGTGTCTGGCCAAACCTACAAAATTATAACATTTTTGTATTTTAATTTTTGTTAGAATCGATTAGATATTTTAAATTAAGTTTTCATTAAATCAAAATGCATTGGGATTTAATAATCTCCTCCTTTTTTATTAATGACAAAATTTATGTTAAAATATCATTAAAGCACATAATCCTCAAAATAATTTTTCAAGAATTCAAAAATTTTTAATTACTAAGCAAACACAAAAGAAAATTAAATTAACATTCACATTTAACATACTTATATACTCTCCCTCTTTTTATTAAAAATAAAAAGATATGTTAAAAAGTTTTTATTTAAGCACAAAAAAAAAAAAAAAAAACTTCTCCTCCTATCAAAAATAATTTTATCTCTCCCTTTTAAAACACTTTTATCTCCCTTTTTTCTAATCAATTTAAAACATGAAAGCTCCCTTTCAACTTATACAATATTAAAAGACAAACAATGAGCATCTAATTATGTTGTTTCTCCTTTTTTTTCTCATGAGAAAAACACTTTCATGCATAAAGCATGATCTTTAAAATCATTTGTGTAAACTATTAGCAAAAAGGTTTTAATGATTTGAAAATCTAAAAAAAAATAAATTTGTAGAACACAAGCATAGTCATGCATGATACATGCATAATCATGTATGTCTAATTACAAGACATGCACGGTTATATGATATTAAAGCACAATTCTATGACTAAGGAGATGATGCATACATGGTCATGTATTATTAGTATACATTTGTGTATAACCTTAAAACCTAGAAAAATTGTTGAAAAGTATAGGGAAACTTTTGATATCAATTTCGAAAACATTAAATAGTAGTTTGAAACCATTTTTAACCATTGATATTAATATACCAACATTGATCAAACTTGTTAAAAACATGATTAACACAAATGGCACAAGTTTGGCATATTTGAAACCTTTTTTTTTTTTGAAATTTTGGAGAATAAGAGAAATATAAAACTTTTTATGCAAAAAAAAATAAAAAAATCAAAAGGTTACATACTCAAGCTTGCACATTTTGGTCATGGAGGACCAATAATATATGAATTTATGTCATTTGATCGCAAAACAACAAATTTTGAATCATTTTGGCATAAATTCTAACTAAGTACATGTTATAACATAAATACATAAATACATAAATACAATAATATAATTGTATGAATTTAAACCAATTACTCAATCAGAGCAAACAATCATACTCAATTAAGCATAATCACAATGTGCCATTATTCTCTTTATCAACCAAGTATAACAATTAATTAAGTATTATAGTACTTACTTGAGTTAAAGAGCATACAATGCCTTACAAAACCAATTGTTGATCTTTATTGCTTCTGTTAGCTTTAAGGCTCTTTTACACTACTTTTCATTCCATTCTTTTAATGTAAAAGCATAAGGAGACTCTTTCATCTTTATCATCATTGCTTGAATCCTTCTCACTCCAAGACATAAGTGTTTTCTTCTTGGATTTTTTCTTCTTCCCCCGAAAGCATTCTTACTAATAATGCCCTTCCTTCTTGCACTTATAGCATATTACCTCCTTTTCTTTTTTTTTCTTCTTCTTCTTGGAGAGGAATTTGTTAAACTTTTTGCTCAAGAGCTTTATATCCTTATTATCCATAGAAGACTTTTTATCCAATGAAGGTAAGTTTTTATCATTTGAGCTATCTTAAATTTTGAGTGCAATATTCTTCTTCTTTTTCTTTTCTTCATCCTCTGTCTTAGGCATTCACTTTGTCTCATGAGTCAAAAGACTCCTAATTAGCCAATTTGGTCAAGTCCTTTGATTCCTTCATTGTTATCACCTTCATACTTTATGATTCCAGTAACGATCATAATATCTTCTTGACCAACTTAACCATCTTAAACTTCTTACATAAACCTCTTAATTCATTCACTAAGTTCAAAAATCACTTGTACATTTTTGTGACGCTCTCTTGCTTTTTTATTTTGAATAGCTCATAATCATAAAAAAGAAGTTCTACTTTAGACTCTTTCACTTGATTTGTTGTTTCATAAGCCATTTGAAGGGCAGTCTAAGCCTTATTCAATATTTTACAAAAAGATACACGATTAAATTTATTAGCACTTAAAACATAAAACAACGAATTCAATGTCCTAGAATTTAAGCTCATCATTTTTTTATCTTTTTCATTAAAATAATTTTTATCTTTAGGCATATTTGTCCTAGGGTCTATGGGAAGAAAGTCTCTTTTTTCAATAATTTTTCACAGTTTATAGTCAATAGATTGAACATAAAATTTTATCCTAATTTTTCATTAACTATAGTTATCATCACAAAGCAAAAGTGACCTAATAGAAATTTAGCCCTTTTTGAAACGTAGGTTTTATAAGCAAAATTTTCATTTAAAAACACAAGTATTATTGTAATTGATATATTTGCATAGTCGAGATAATGATAGGAATGGTGCTCTATTTACCACTATTTTCCTATTCGTTTTGCAGGCAAAGCAAAAGAGAACATGGGGAATATACTTAACCCTTAGACATTATTCAAACAACCCTTATTTGCAGGTCAACCTATATCCCCCATTATTTACTTAATTGATATTATTCTTTTGCTTTACCCATTTTCTCTTCAAGGCACTTTTATAAAATCAATATTATTATCAATATTATAATTCCTTTTTTAATTGTTTAGATTAAAGGTCGATGCCATTTATTTTTATTTAGACGAAAGATGCATGGTTTATTTTCCTTTAGGCTTATTTAAGGTTTAAAGGGCTTATAACTTAATTTCCAATTCCTAGGCTCTAATGGTGTATGATTTATTTTTATGGATGCTTTACTTTTTAATATTTGTTCAATTTCTTGTAATCACATTGAATGAGTCAATAGATAGGGAAATTAACTAAACTTGTAAAACACATCTAAATGAGCCACATAAGTGGAGTTCGACCTTCAAGTTAAGTAATATGTTTCAATACCTTCTCATATCATACCCAACTCATTGAACCTATCTATTAGATATATGTGAATGGTTAGGCCTTTTGTTAAGGATCTATAAAGTTATCCATCCTCACCAATGTATTTTTCTTAGGATATCCTTAGGTTGTGACTCTATTTTCAAAAGCCCCACACTGGCTAAAAATCCACTTGTATGTGTTTTCTTGGTTTTATCTAGAGAAACCAAACAAAAATGATAATGTTGATCAACTTAGCTTGATAAGGTAAAAACCACTGTCATAGTCTTTGATAACTCTACTAGGGATAAATACGATGAGTTAATTTCAATGTGGCTTATTACTTATGTTTTCTTAAATCAATTAGAATTCTTCCCTTGCATTTTATAACACAAAAAATTGACTAAGCATAATATACCATTTTAAACCTTGATGACAGTTCAGACTTAGCTCAAAAGCTTATTTAATCTAAGGGATGTCTATCTTGTGTATTAGCCATTGGCACATACCTTCAAGCACAAAAAGAACCTTTTAGTTGTCACTTTTGGTAGCTTGTGACCTTGTCCCATGTTAAACCATATGGTAGCCCTTAGATGTCTCACCTTTAAGAACAAAATTGTATGTGTATGATCGAGTTAGGTCCATTATATATGAAGCTTTATTAGTTTCAAAACCCTATTCAAAAATATAACAAGAACATGTCATCTAAATTTCATCAATCTTTCCCTAAATGATCCCCTCTTTAAAAGGAGCACTTTTAAAAAGATCAATTCATCGAATTGGTCATAACATGACTTAGTATACTTCTAAATAAGTTAAATCAAGGTAGATTCATTCCACAATATGTCCTAACTTATGATGTCATCCATTTTATTGAACTTTCCTAAAGTGGTCCTCATCCAAAAGAAAAACCTTTTGAAACATTAAATTCAAAATTCTTCATTACAATTTCCTAACATAACTTAAAATAGGCTTTTAATAAATATGAGGATATCATAGGTCTAAGATGCAAGTCTATAAACCTCCTAATAACTTTAATCGGTAAATAATCCTACCTAGGCTAGATGATGACGTTGATTGCTTGATTCTTTTTGGGGCCATAAAGAGGTGAAACAGGTAATAAAAAGGTGAATAAAGTAATAAAAGGTAAAAAACTACATTCATGACATTCATACATCTACACTTATATTGTCATGAATGTACTCTAACCCACTATTTTACATCTAATCATAGATTTGTCTACGTGGATTTAAGAAAAGGGTCGACTTTATAAAGTTTTCATCAAGCATAGTCTAGTATTCGACTTAAGAGAGTTGGATAGGTTTGAAGGGTGTTTATAAATTTTATGCTAAAAGTTTTAGAAAAATAGTCTAATATGGAAAGTTATAAGGAAATGTCCAAAAAACTTGAGGTAATGATGGAAGCCAAACTAGAGGCCATGATGGAAAAGATGATAAGAATGATAAATAGATTTGAGGAAAAAAAAGAAGATAAGAGAGACTAGTAAAGTTAAAGTCCTTGAGAAAAAAGATAAAGGACATTAGCTTTATAAATATAAGGAGAACACAAAGGTTAGAAAAGACGAGGACACTGATGTAAAAGACTTTGTGATCTAAACAAGTTTGATAAGATAAGTGGTCAAAAAGCCCATTTTAGACAATACATGATGGTATTAAAGATCAGTAATCTATTAAATGATTAGATAATTGCTTTATTCCCTTTGTCATTAAATGAGAAAAGATTCTAACAATAGTATTCATAGAATACTACTATTAATATCATAATTTAGAATTTGAAGACACTCAAATAAAAGGGAAATAAGTCTTTTGCTAAATTTCTAATGGGTGACAAAGGAAGACAACCAAGATGTCAAAACTAACTAAAGGAAAAAGAACAAGTAAAGATTTTTATGAAGAATTTAATATCAATATACTATAAGAAAATCTATTATTTGCCCATTTCTACTTTTGAGCAATTATATGACGTCAGGGTCCAAATTGAGGACACCTTGGTAATACAAAAAGGGAACAATGGAAAGAAGTTTGACATGAATAAAAGAAAGACAATCTAGTTTTAGAGTAAAGAAAACAATATATGTAAGTTCTATTTTACAACAATGATTTTTTAATTTTAATATGTCATTGTCAAGGGTATTCAAAAGGCCAGTACAGAAGAGGATTATACAACCCTTGGTACTAAGGCCACCATCGAATCCTCTACCAACTAGTTATAATATTGCTCTTTTGGTACAAGAATAGGACTATAACTTAAAATATTATTTATTTGCCAATGAGTTCCAATAAGCGTAGGAGATAGATAAGGTTTGAGATAATAAATGAAGAATTTTTAGAGGGGTTGAATAGTTTAATTAATTTTGCATTTAAGGATGAATAAACTACTGACAAAGTTTCATGTCCTTGCAAAATGTATGTCAATTATTACCATAGAAATTAGACTAAAATATATGATTTAGTGGTTCATGGTTTTTTGTCAAGGAATACTACTTGGTTTTGTCAATGTGAAACAATGGTTACATAGAGTCTTATCCTAGATGTTCAAGTAAAATAAAAAATGCCTAAAGATAATGACATAACAGAAATATCATATATTATTTTGGGATATTGGGATAACATGTAGATGTATGTATGGATAGAATGGATGCAATGGAGTCTAATATTGATGGTATCACACCATAAGAAAACATAGACCATCTTCTTGGGTAAGGGGAAGATTTTAGGACATTAATATAAGTTGCCAAAAAAGAATTATATCCAAGGTGTGAGAATTTTAACAAACTTTCCTTTATAGTACATTTTATAATTTAAAATGTCATTATGGTTAGCCTAATGAATCGGTTGATATCTTAATTAAACTTTTAAAAGATGTTTTTCCAAAGAGTAAGACATTACCAAAATTTTTCTATGAAACAAAAAAGATTATTGATGCATTAAGACTTAAGTATGACAAAATTAATGTTTGTCCTAATGATTGTATGCTATTTTGGAAAGAAAAAACTTCTAATGATGTATGCTCAATTTATGAGGCTTCTCGTTGGATAACTTTTGATAATGATTCTTACAATGGTATAACAAGTCTGAATTATTTAGGAAAAAGAAAGTTTCATCAAAGGTGTTATAGTATTTTCCTTTGAAACTTAGGCTTTAAAGATTATTCATGCCACCTAAAACTTTATATTTGGTGACATGGCATGTTAAACACCATACTAAGGATGGTATTATAAGACATTCGACTAACTAAGAAGTATGGAAAAGTTTTAACTTGAGATACCCTAAATTTACCTAGGAACCTCGTAACTTAGATTGAGTCTAACAAGTGATAGTTTTAACCTATTTGGTATAATGCAAAGTACTTGTAGCACATGACCAGTTATTTTAGTTCTCTACAACTTACCACTATGGTTGTGCATGAAACATCAATTCTTCATGCTTTCAATGTTAATTCCTAGTCTATTTAGACTAGAAAATGATATTGATATTTATATGCAACCTCTAATAGAAGAATTGAAAGAACTATAATAAGAGGTAGGAATGGATACTTTTGAGGTTTTATCTAAAAAATTTTTCAATTGCATACAACAATTAAGTAGACCACAAATAACTTTATCTTGCTTATGGTAATCTATTTGGTTAGAATATTTACAATTGTTTGGTATGTCTTTGCTATAATACAACAATAGACTTTAGGTGACTGAGGAATGGTAAAAAATTTTGTTTTATAGGGTATCAACATTTTTTTGAAATCAATCATAAGTTTAATTTGGTGTAAAATCATTAGACAAGATAACTAAATTGAGATCTAGTCTTGTTCCACCTTCTAGGTTAGATATATTAGATCAACTAAAAGATATCAAATTCACCTATAGGAAGATAAACAATGAAGTTATGGGGGTTAAACCAAAAAGATGAAGAAAAAATATCTTCTTTCAATTACCTTATTGGTAGTACATCTTAATAAGGAATAACCTTGATGTGATACATATTGAGAAGATTGTTTATGCGATGTAGTGAATGCAATTTTAGATATTGATAAGAAGTTGAAGGATAACATTAATGACTGTCATGACTTGCAAGAGATAAATATAAGAAAGGATTTAGAAAGAACCTAGTTGCCTCCATTATGCTATACTATGACATCACATGAGAAGAAAATTTTTTAGGAAGTATTAGAGAATGTGAAATTTCCAGATGGATATGCATCGAACATCTCACAACATGTTTACAAATAATGTAAATTATCTGGTCTAAAAACTGATGATTGTCATGTTTTAATGCAAAAACTTCTTCCTTTTACGTTATGTGTACCTTACTTGTTAAAGTTGGTTTGAATTTGATTTAACTATCTAACTTTTCTTAGGCTTTATATGCTAAGTCCCTTTGGATTCATGATCTTGAGTAACTTAAGGTGAAGATTGTGTTAACACTTTACAAGATGGAAAAGATATTACCACCAACATTTTTCATAATAATGATGCATTTAGTTATTCATTTGGCAACAGAAGCTAGACTCATTAAGCGAGTGCATTATCGATGGATATATTTAATCGAAAAGTAATAACACAAATAAATAAACTTTTTATTCTACTAATGCAAATAATCTAACAAGTTGTCATTCTTTAAGTCACTATACACTTTTAAATTAAAAGTTGGCAATGAAGCACGGCTAGAAGGTTCAATAGCTAAAACATACCTTTTTATAGAGTTTTTAACAATTTTCTTTTATTACCTAAATGATGACAAATCAAGTCAAAATAAAAAATATATATATATATTGGTAATGAAACAGAGTCAAAATCATTCTTATTCCTAGATGTTGGATGACCATATGGTAATGTCCAAGGTTTCTTGATGGATGAAAAAATATGATTACAACTACAATGTTATGTCCTTTTCAATTATGATTCAAAAATAGTTCAAAGTTGTAGAAAGTAGGTATCGAGCGATAAACATATTCACATAAATAATAATACTTTGTGATGAAATTTTAATTTATATGTTTGTAAATTACATATAACATATAAGAGTTCTCAAAAGACTTCATCATCGATGACGTCTAACTTAACATAAGGTAGATCACTTACATAATGAATCTTTTCATGAATGGTTCAAGAAAAGGTTAAATAGTTTTAAATGCTAATGATATATAAATATTCACACACATACACACACACACACACACATACTCACACACACACACACATATATATATATGTATGTATTCTAAAACATTAAGATTTTGTTATTCTAGTTAAACTTAGATTAAGGATTTGAACATTGTCAATGATAGCCAAATTAGTACTGAAATTGAAGCCTTTGCTTATGGTCCAAACTATATAACAAGGAGATTTAAAGCTTTTGACTTGTATAATAGATATAGATTTCAAACAAAAGAATATGAAAAAGACATGAATACACAAAGCTATGGAGTTATGGTGTTTGCAAAACTCAAAGTTATGCAAGTATTATTGATTCAAGACTAGTGTTAAGTATATGGCTTACTATAGTGCATTGACTGATATTATTGAGCTTAATTATTATAATGCATTTAAGATTGTATTGTTTAAATGTGACTAGGTTGATATGACTCATGGTAGAGGAAAAAACATGATGTACAAGGCTTCACACTAATAGGTTTTTCTTACCTAATTTACACTAGTGATTATATACTTGATAAACCTTTTGTTTTTACATCCAAGCTCCACAAGTTATGTTTATCCTAGATTAAAGAGATCATGAGTGGTTTGTTCCTTTGCCAATAAAGCCTAAAGATAATTTTGATTTAGGAGATGATTATTTTGATAAGGGTATTAACATGAATAGGATTGAAAAATTTTCTATTATTCGTCATTTAGAAAATCAAATAGAGACAGAAAATGATGATTTTCTTTTGGTTAGGAATAATATAGATGACATTTTTATTGATATGCTTAATGACCCAGATGTACAAGATAATGATGTCAATGGTGTTGATTAAAGTAAAATTCAAAATTGATATTGTCAGTTTATTAGAATTGAATATATTAAAATAGATATTGATATTTTATTTTGGTTGACCAAATTTCTATTATTAGTCTATGTCATATATCTTGTCAGTATATATATATATATATATATATATATATATATATATATATATATATATGTATGTATGTATGTATATATGTATGTATGTATGTATGTATGTATGTATGTATGTATGTATGTATGTATACCTATTTGCATATGAATTTATGAATAATAAGAAATTGTCCTTGCAAATTACAAATTGAAATATGCCAAGGAAAAGAAATTTTCAAATAATTTTTATTGGTCAATCCTCTTAAAGAGTTGATGAATCTAATACAATCCAAAAGACAATAATAGACATAGAAGATATAATATCACGTTAGATTGATATTTATTAAGTTTAATTATCAGTTATTATCATCATTTTATCTTTAATTTTCATTTTATAGGTTCTCAATGAGAAAGAACAGGACGAGGATCAACTTTGCTTATAGATGTCTAAAATACATGGGAGGGTGAAAAGATAATAGTTGAATTTAATGATATGAACCAAAGAGTGGGACCTAAAGTACGTGTGTTGGAAAATTTTCTTTGAACTTTAGCATGACATACAAAGTTACTTCCTCTTAATATTCTAGATTAGAAGAGAATTCCACAATTAAGAAAAAAGGTGATTGTAAGGTTGTAGATGAGTTTCTCCTACTGGTATAAGTTTGGTCTACTAATTAGTCTTTTCTTTTCTTTTTTATTGCTTATTGCTGCTTTATTTCTTTTCTATTTTTTGTTTTAGGAGTTCTGCTTTTAATATGCTATTTTCATTAAGTGCACATGCACGCACCCTTAGATGCATGGTCATGCATGAGATACATGGTTGTGTGTTTGGTCTTATGTCTAAACGTGCTAAATTCTATGATTTTTGGCTTATTCCTTACTTACTACCTAGTATGGTCGTGCGTCCTACTCTGGTTCGATAAACCTTGGCTAAAACACAAAGAATCCAAACCAAACTCCACCTAAATATTAAGCAATCTAAAATCAACTTATCCTAACATATACACATGCAATATACACTACTATAGACATGTTTTCCCCATTAATAACAACCAATTACAACCTAACATGCTTCTAAATGCATAAAACACACATATGCATCTATCAAGGCTTTAAGCATGCTTCAACCTCAAAATTTCTCCTCTAACTCATCATCATTTAGCTTTAGATCATGCTTATGAAACTAGAAACACGGTTCTTTCATTGATTATCCTCATCCATAAAGATACATGCTATGAAAACATGAAATAGATAAGGAAATTCTTATTTGGGATTGCTAATAACTTCTATCTCTTTAACTCTGGCTGAATCCTAGTTAGATTGGCTACTCGAAGCTGGTTTTTCTTTTTGAAAATTTGGTTAAAGTTAGCTGAAGAGAAAGACACATGGGCATGTGTCCATAAGATCCACAGTTGTGTGTACCCCTCTATATGCCATATACACACACACTTTAGAAAGACTATTCTACCCCCACAATTCTCCTAAATCTAATCTTGAGCTATACAATTTCTTTCTTAACCCTGAACATGGTTTAGAAAGACCACTCTAGTCTTGGGATGTTATCAACTCTAAAACACGATCATGCACAATCGTGCACACTAAAACACATAGTCGTATATGATGAGAATTTAAAATTCTCTCATTTTTCGTGTTGCCATTGTATAGGCCAAAACAAAGCCAAAACACCCAAAATGACCCTAAAAACCATAAAACCAATCTAATCTTACCAAAATACTTAAAATGCCCTTAAAACTCACAAAAATTGCTATTTTAAAAAATCGAGACATTACACCCTATGAATCAGATGGCTTTTTTCAATCGTCTGGTTATGTTTTTAACAGCTATCACTAACAACACTTTTTAAAATTTTTTATAAATTTTAAAAATTTATATTTAAATATTTAAATATTGTTTAAGTATTTTTATTCCTTTTATAATATTATTTAGTTATTTTTTATAAAAAGACAAAAATGTCGTTTAACCATCAATATCTAACATTTGATTGTTAAACTTAACTTTGATTACCATATGGATATTTAAGTCTTAAAACCTTGACAAATGAAATTTTGTTATTGAGGAAAACCTTAGAGGGAGCCAATATCTTAATGTAAATCCATTTATTTTGCACCCCTTCTTAAGTTGATAAGTGCATAATAATGATATATACATATATATATATATATATATATTTATAGCCAAATATTATTTTAAATTTAATTTAAGATCATTTAATCATAATAATACTATTTAAATGTATAATAACTATAATAGGCATAAAATTATTGTTAGTACTCTCATCAATATTCTAGCTAGACATATTTTGATTAAACTCATAGAGATTACATGTTTTAGATGATCACAAAGTCAAATATGTGTGTTTTATCGTTTACCTTAGAAAATATGTACTACTTTGTTATATTGAAATTTGTTTTTTCTTTTTTCAGTGTCAATGACTACTCTTAAATAAATTATACAAGCCACAAAAACTAATCAATTAGGTTGAATGGTTATTTCCCTCAACTTTAGTGGGATATGATTTTTAACATTAAAAATTTATTTATCTTTCTATTATTTGTTTTCATCAATCCATTTCAATTATAAAAGAATAATTTATAAAAATCAAATGAACAATAAAAAATAAATAAAAATAAGTAAAAGTAAAAACTAAAGTACTTTCATATGAACTCTCAAATTCATGTAAGAGTAAGATAAAAGGTTGAAGTTGAGATAAATTTTAGTCATAGATTAAATATATTTTGCAAGGGCATCAAGTTTAAAAACAACATCTATGTTATGACTTCCAAATTAAAGTGATCAAATTCGATTTACCTTTGTGACATAACTAAGAACCCACCAAGAGTTGTTGAACAAAATTATTACGATTTGAGCAACAATATCCCGAAGGATTCAAAATACAATTTGCCAAGATATAATTTTTTATTTTAAACCCTAACAAACCCTTATTTCTTGTATTTTCTCATTTTGAGATCAAAAGCGAAGATGATGAAGACAATCAAAATCATCTGATCGTGTTAACATCTTGTTTCTTGAGAAAAATCTTTATTGTGATAACTAATGATGCGAATATCTAACATGAATGTCTTGACACAAAAACCTATTGCAAGTGATTCTCCTCTATATACAAGAATATCAATTTTAAGGGCAATAAAAGGGAGAGTTACAAAAATGTTAAATGAATATGTACAAAAATTGATATTTTGTATTAGATAGTAAAAGATTTTATTTATTATACTAATAAACAACAAAACAATATTATACAAGCAAACAAAAGGCATACATTAATGGAAGTTTACGAGGGTGGATAAAAAACCACCTTAAAATGAAAAATCTCGTTTCGTTATGTTAGTCAATAGCCATTTGATCGCACACACCAAAGGAATTAGCGGGGCCGCCTCAATATCTATACAGTACAATACCCTCTTCGTTTGGAGGTGATGACTCCAAAATTCCAAATTGCCAAAAAACAATTTAATGCCCATTTCCTCCTCAAAGCCTCTACTCTTTTCTCTTCTCTCCAAACCCACCAAAACCTACTCAAAAACCAATTCTTCAATTGCACTTTCAGCGAAAATGTCTTATGATAAGGAACTTGCGGCTGCCAAAAAAGCCGTTTCTTTGGCTGCATAACTTTGCCTGGCCCTGACTGGTTTTGATAATGTAGCTGTTGTTTTTCCAACTGTTTTTTTTTATTTGTTATTATTCTTGCTTTTGGATGCTCAATTGGGCACTGAAATTTGATTTTTGAAAATGACATGGAATATGTTGTGATTTTTGTTAATTATGTGTAGTTTTTTCTGGGTGTTTGTGGTTCTTTGTTCTGTGTGTAGGTGATTTGATGTAGTGGGGTTTAAAGAAAGGATTTTATTTATTCAGGGGCACGCTTTTGCTTTTGACTATTTAAGTTTGTCGTTTGATTAATCGATTAAAGATATATTATGGTGTATGAAAATTGTAGGCAATAATTCATTTTTATGTATCTTTTACTGTGATTCATTGTAAGTGTTGGTTCTAAATCCTTTGGCTTTTAAATATTTTCAATTAAGTTTTCCATATGAACCTCGTTTTGGAATGATATATTTGTATAATTATTAATTCTCTGTCAGTTAAGCTGATTTCTGATGTTTTCGTTTTTCTTTAGAGGATGCAAAAAGTACTGTTGCAATCTGATGTGCAATCAAAATCAGATAAAACTCCTGTAACAGTCGCCGATTATGGTCTACCTTCCAACTTTCTTGTGCTTTGATTATGTGCAATCTGTTATTTTCTTTGTCTGCTAATAATTATTAACGATACTGTCCCTCTTTATTAACAATCTGTATATTACTTTCTTTAGCATTCATTATTCTCATACTGCTGTCAATATATAGCATGAGACATCATTATGACATGTGTGATTTATGCATTTGTTTTATCTCTATTTATTTTTTCTCGCTATAGGTATATTAGTTGTGTCTTAATGTGTAGCATGTGAAATTTATTTATCACATGTGGTGTTCGATTAATTTTTAGCTTTCCTTAGTCAAGTCAAATACAGGCTTTATTAAGTTATTATGCTAAGAACGAATTTGGTGTGTTACAATGTTGCCTACTTTTAGGTTTGAAACAAAGGGAGCTGAAACTTACTAATTCTTTATTGTTGTTGTCTCAATGTGATTTTTGGGATTCTTAGGCTCACAAGCACTGGTGAGTTTTGTACTGGAGATAGAATTTTCTTCAGAACCATTTTCATTTATAGGTGAGGAGGTACAAAAATGTGAACTTTTGTTGAAATTTTTGGAGAGGCAGGCGAATACTATTTTGTTATTTCTATGTGGGTTTTAACTGATATTGCAATATTTTTAATTTCCATAGGATTCAATAGATCTTTGTAATGATGGTGCTAGAGATCCGCTAGAATACATTACAGAATTAGTGAATGAAACTATAACTAGTGATGGATCATATAGTGTTCCTACATTATCCATAGAAGATGTGCTTAAAGCCATTGATAGTGGCAAATCTGAAGGCAGTTCTGTTGGGAAACATTGGGTTTTAGATTCCTATAGATAGCACTAAAGGGTGAGCTTCATACTTTATTTCTTGTACCATGATTGTTCTTTGTTTATGTACAATTCCTTGTTTTTTGCAATGTAAGAAGTAGTAGCGTTTGTTTTTGTCATAGCATGGAGTTATTTACTTGAATTTGTGAATAATTTGAATTTTATTTCATATTTGATAATGAAGTGGATACATGATTATATACAATTACATGTATATGAAAAAAGAAAATAGAACCCCCACTTTTTTATTCTAAGGATTCCAATTCTAATTCTTATCTACAATATAATTTACTGCTCAACACTCCCTTTCAAGCTGGAGTATATAAATTATATGCTCCAAACTTGTTACATAAACTTAATTCGAGGTCCTTGAGAGCCTAAGAATATATGGTAATTGATCATTTGAACTGACGTATATAATGGAGATGCATCCAGACAAACACTTTTTTTTTAACAAAGTGACAATCAATTTCTATATGTTTGGTCCTTTTATGAAAGACCACGTTAGAAGAAATGTGAAGAAATATTTGATTATCACAGAGTAATCATCTGAGAAACATTTGTGAACCTCAATTTTTGAACTAACTGCTTCAACCATATAAGTTCACAGGTTGGGAGGGCCATGGCACGGTATTTACTTTTATGCTTAATCTGATGACAACATCTTGTTTTTTACTTTTCCAAGATACAATATTCCCTCCAACACTTGATGTGGAATAGCTATCTGATAGGGAATCTACTCAGTTTGTATCAGAATACCCAACAACCTGTGTATGACCTTTGTTTTCATATAATAAACCTTTGTCGTGAGCTCCTTTTGTATACAGTAAAATTTAAACCACTACATCCCAATGACTGTCAGTCAAATTCTATAGAAATTGACTAATGATGCTAACAGAGAATAAGATATCTAGCCATGATAGTGAGATAGTTTAATTTTCCAACAAGTCTCCAGTATCTTCTAGAATCAGCAAAAGGCTTCCGCTGTCTAGGTGAGAGCTTTGAATTGGAATCCATAGAAGTATCTATTGGTTTGTAGTCTGACATACCTACTTCATCGAAAATGTCTAATGTATACTTCCTTTGTGAAATAATAATACCTGAATTAAATTGTGCTACTTCAATACCATGAGAATATCTGAGTAACTCTAAATATTTAGTTTGAAAGTGACTGAACAAGTGTTGTTTTAGCTAAGTTAATGCAATTTTGATCACTTCTTGTAATAACAATGTTGTTTATATATACCTCCAGATAAATACATTGTCCCATTGACATGTGTTTATGGAACATAGAATGAGCAAACTCACATCGAACCATACCAAATTCTTATAGAACTGTGTTAAAACGACCAAAACAGGTACGAGGAGATTGTTTTAATCCATATAGAGAATGACAAAGTTTACATACCAAAGTAGACTTTCCTTGAGCAACAAAGCCAGATGGTTGCTCCAAACAAATCTCTTTTCAAAGTTTACCATGTAGAAAAACATTTTTAATACCAATTGGTATAAAAGCCATTGGCGAATGGCTACTAAAGAGGTGAAAAGGTGAACAGAACACATCTTGGCAACAGGCGAAAATGTGTCATAGTAATCCAGCCCATAAGTCTGAGTATAATCTTTAGCAACCAAACGGGCCTTTAAATGATCCATCATACCATTTGGACCAACTTTGACAGTATAGGCCCAATAACAACCAACTGTGGACTGACCAGGATGAAATGGAACTGAATCCCAAGTGTGATTGTCATGCTGCGTAGTTATTTTCTCAACTATTGCTTGACTCGATTCGGGATCAGATAGAGCCTTATGAGTGCTAGAAGGAAGAGGTACAAATGATAGGGTAGCTAGAAAAACATAATATGATGGAGACAATCGGTGATAACTCAGAAAATTATAAATAGGATGAGAATTACGGGAGGAATGTGTACCTTTTTGAATGATAATGGGAAACTGATCTTCATGTGGGAGGACCGCAATAAGAGAGGAACCTGGAGCAAGAAGTGTGCTCCTAAGGGCCATAGAAACAATATCAAGAGTATTTTTAATACCTATGAAAGGAACAAAATTCTTTCAATTGGAGGAGAATATTCTGACATAGGGAAGGACTCATAGGGATAGTGTCAAGGGATAGTTCAGGGAGACAAGTGACATACGAAATAGGGAGATCGTTAGGAGTATGACAAAGTGTGGGGGAGATGGACGCAAAGAAGGGAGAGAACTCAAAGAATGTGACATCAACAAATAAGAAATAACAACGAGTGTCAAGAGAATAACATTTATAATCCTTTTGGAGATGTGAGTAACTCAGGAAAACACATTTGATAGACTTGGTAGATAATTTATTTGTACTAGGAGAAGAGATGTGGATGAAACATGCGCACCCAAAGACAGGAGGTGGAAGAGAAAATAAGGGTTGATCAAGAAACAAGATATTATGAGGTACCTGATTGTTGAGGACTGAAGATGACATCCTTTTAATAAAAAAAACTCGTAGTTAGCATTACTTCTCCCCCAAAAGTGAGAAGGGACATTATAAAGCAAAAGTATAGTGCAGGTAGTTTCAACAAGGCACCTATTTTTGCATTCAATAATGCCATTTTGTTGTAGGGCATAGGCACATAAGGATTGATGAAAGATGCCACAATATGACGTAAAGTTTGTAAGGGCAGAAGAAAAGTACTCTTAAGCATTATCACTCCTTCATATGCGAATGCCAGTGTTAAATTGAGTTTTAATTTTAGCATAGAAACCTTAAAAAATAAACAATAATGTTGAATAACTTTTTATTAAATAATGTCAAGTGCATTAGGAATAGTTATCAATGAATATAACAAAATACTGACAACCCAAAAAAGAGGGAATACGACAAGGATCCTATATATTAGAATGAACTAATTCAAATGGAGACGCAACTTGCTTATTAATGTGTTTATGAAAAGAGCTATAAGAATTTTTACCTACTTAACAAGATGACAAATGTGATTAACTTGTAACCATCTTTCGTAACTTCTACAGACTTGGTTGGCCAAACTTGTTATAGAGAAGAGATAGAGACTAAAAAGCAAGACATGCAATGGTCGAGGATGGTAGATCCAAGTGATAGACCCTGTGCTTCACATCCTGTGCTAATCATTTGTCCTATGCTTTGGTCTTGTAAAACAACAAAAATTTTTAGTGAAGGTAGTATAACAATTTAGAGAATGAGTGAGTTTATTAACAGATATGAGATTTAATAGACAACTAGAAATGTAGAAAACATAATTTAATGGTAAAAAGTGTAGTAAAAAGACACGACCTATGACTTTGGCAACTATTGTGGATCCATGGGCTAAGGTAATTAAGGGCACAAAAGCATTATTAACATGAGCAAGTAAATGGAGATTACCAGAAATATGATTGAAAGCCCCAAAATCGAGAACCCAATGTCCTAGATGTAAAGATAAAGAGACACATGCAACTGAATTACCAGAATGCTTTATGAAAGCAATAGAGGAGGACTACTTATTGGTTTGAAATTTGAGATAATCTTCATAATCAACATTTGTGAAGGTCACGGAGGGCTACTGAAAAGACTGACCGATAGAGGTCTCCACTTTTGGATGACTTGTGTGGGTGATATTAGTAGTTTGAGAGGGTCGCCCATGTAATTTGTAACACTTTTCTTTGGTATGTCCTCATTGATTATAGTGATTACATTTTATACGACCGCCTTTGTCTAGTCCTTGTGCTAGAGGAAGAGACTTGAAGCAGTCGTGTAGACACATTGTCAAGAGTAGAAATAGTAGCATTGGCCAAAATTTGATCACGAATTGGGCCAAAATATGGAATCATAGCAGTGAGAGTCAACACCATAAAGAACTTATCTAAGTGAGCTAAATCTTCTGTAAAAGATTTACCAATGGGAAACAACAAAGTAAATTATGCTTTAGAGAAGCCATTCAACCAAAAAAATCTACAATATCAATATCTTCTTGTTTCAAGTTAACAATGTTAGGTACAACCGAATACAACCTCTAAATATCATTAGTGTATAATAATTTTGCTTGATTTCATATTCCTGCACATGTCTTTAGGTTTTATAAATGGAGTACAGTGTGGGATCAATTTTTTACCACCAGCTACATAATAAAGCATTAGTTCTTATCTAGCTAGCCCTATTATCATCTTTTAGATCAAATACATCAGTCAAGTGATCCTTTAGTCTTTGACCCATGAACTGGATTTCGACTGAAGTAGTTCATGAATTGTAAATAACACTCCCTAACAACTTTTCAACAGTAATAGTAGGGAAAGAGAGAAAAGGAGTAGGGGTACTTAATATTGAAGATTCTCTAATCATGTCTAGACAACAGAAGAATTGAACGAAGTTGGAAAAGATAGCTAGAAAGAATAACAACAATATAGACTTTGGTGACAGGAAAGAGAGCAAGTTCAGCGTCAGAGAATCTTGAGGAGGCTAGAATAGGACAAATTGACACCTTCTGAGACATAAATAGAAAGCGAAGGATTTTCTAGTGGTTGAAAAAAACGCATCCGACATCAAAGGACATTGGGTTGGCTAGAAAAGAGGAGATCGACAACCTTTGAGTTCAACAGAGTGGGCAGTGTTTTTTCACGGTCACTAGAAAGTGAGATCAACTAATGACGAAGTTGTTGAGATGAGCGACACATGGGAGCACATGTTGAGGCAGCTAGGATCGAAACAGAGGGATCTGGATGGTGGTGAGATAGTGAGCAATTTTTATATAGGTGAACTATTGGTTGATCACTGGAGAGAGGGCAAACTGAAGTCACCAAAAATTCACTAGAAAAATTTTTAAGGTTAAGGTTTCAAATTTCTAGTTTTGATACCATTTATATTTGATAATGAAGTGGATACATGATCATATACAATTACATGTATTTTGAAAAAAGGAAATAGAATCATCACCTTCCTATTCTAAGAATTCTAATTTAGTTTCCCATCTACAACATAATTTATAGCTCAATAGAATTCAATGTATATTAGTTGAAAGTGATGCAATTTATTTTTAGAACTGGTGGCATTGCATAATGAATCGCTTCTTATCAATGCGATATTTGGACATCACTGTTTCTCTCATCGAGAAGCTTCCATATTTTGCTTTTTGCTATATGGAATATGCATGTAGTTGGTACAATTGAATAGGAAAACTAGCATTTCTATTCATCATGAGATCTGTTACTTGATGGCTATAAATTGCTAGGTAAAATGCTACAATAACTTATGGCAACACCTTTGTGACGCTAACAAAGTCGTAATTGTTTTTCCTAGCTATTTTTGCTCAAGCTAACCTTAGCTGTTGTTTCTTCATGCAATCTATTTTCTGCTTGTAATGTTTATTAACACTTAATTTTTTAGATAGATGAGAGAGTTTTAAAAAAAAAAACTATTTTTGAAATTGGTAGAGCTAAAAGATAATATTGTTTCCTTTAGTTTTTAAAAAATGTGTGAATTTATTTATTTGGGTTTCTTTTTTTCCTTTTTTGGCCAACCATGATTGAATGTTTTCCACCTATCAAACTACCCTAAAGATCCATTGAAAGAGGAGTTTATTACTTTAGTTTAAAGAGGATTACTTGCAAATCAACTCTCCAGAGTTGAGTTTTTTCAACCAAAGGAGAATGATGTGGGACCTATCAAGGACTCTAGGATCTCATATTATAGGGAAAATTCATATTTCAATTAATATTTAGTCTATTTTATTTAGAAAATTTTAGATTATCTTATTTACAAATTTTATTTAAATTTTGATTCCTCTTTTAATAAAAATTAGAAATTTTATTTAGATTTTAATTCCTATTTTGATAAGTATTAAGGGTCTATATAAAGGGCTCAAATATTCATTATAACTCAGTTTATTGAGATATTATTTTCATAATATAAAATTTAGATTGGTTCTCTTTTCAATCGTTAGTCGATTGTCTTTTGGGTCGTGTATCAATCCTGATCGTTCATCGATCTCTAATCGTTTGTCGATTGTTTCCCTAGGTCGTGTGTCGATCCTGATCATGTGTCGATCGAAATCTATTCTCAATTTGTTCTACATCAGAAACCAACACAAACTTTCTTAAATAAAGTTTAAAGATGAAGTTCATGAGGTTTTGAAAGGTGCATGGAGCATTGGTAAAGACCAAAGGGCATTGCCATGAATTTATAATACCATTAATGAATCGTAAAGGTTGTTTTCTCTATGGATGTGGAGTTCATTCTAATTTGCTAGTGCTTTCACTTGAGGTCTATCTTGGAAAAGGTCATTGCCCTCTCAAGTTCATCTAGTAACTCTTCTATAAAGGGTATTGGGTCCTAATAACCCACCAACATCTAACATCTCCTTAACTATCCTTTCTATCACAACTTTTTGCAAGCTTTCATATCTATAAGGCCTTACAGTCATTGGTTGAGCTCCTTCCTTAAGAACTGTTTGATAATAGCTTCAAATATATCTTTGAATTACTCTAGTAGAGTTTTTATTTCTGGCCACTGATTTGTTTTCAGACCATCAGTGGCTTGCGATTCATACAATTGAGTACTTTCCTCTGCACATTCTTGCCATAACAATTTTATGTAATAGCTTATGAGGTTTCCCCTATTCAATCACATTCACCTTTTTACTCTTGGGTCCCTGTAGCACATGTTGCTGACCTTGAATGGTAATACCATCAAATTTTTAAAATTCCACAATACATCCTCCAAGTTAAGTATTGTATTGTAATTGTCCAAGGTAGAGGTTAAGCATCAATGCATAAATCTTGCCCTTACGCTCTCCATTCAAAATTATTACACAACCTGCATTGTAAGTCTTGACCATAAGCTATTGTAACTTTTACCTCCTTAATTGGTTTCAAATAGCATCATAACTTGTGAGCAGTTTGTTCACTCAAGAATTTATGAGTACTACCCTAGTCTACCAATACATACAACCTCCTCTTTCCATGCATCCCATTCAACCTCATGATCCTAAAGCCCATTGACCATGACGAGACAACTGCATCAAGTTATACTCATCTAACTCTTCTAATTTTTCTACTATCTCATTTTCGTCTTCTTCCTTAACTTTCCAATTGTAGTTGCAACACAAATGCTTGTTTCTTTTTGGCCAAGGGAATACTTCTCATCACGCCAAAAATGGAGCCTTGTAGCCCTCTTGTAATCAAAAGCCTTACTGATCAACACCTTAGTATGTTGTTGGAATGAAGAGTGAGGTAATCTATGCAAGTTGGGTGTAGGTAACAAGCCAAGCATAGTGTTTGGTTTAGTATTTGTAGTAGATATGTTAGTGGTTACATTATGAGCATAGACCTTATGGGGATTGTGTAAGTTTGGAGCTTTTGTGATTGGTTTAGGTTGTACTCTCAAGTATTTTCTACAGCTTGGCAAGGAAATAAGCTTCTACAAGTGTTTTTGGCCTCTCTACTAATTCAGAGAGGATGGAGCCAAGTGTTTGATCCTCACAGATGTTTGTCCTAGGATGCAATTCATCAAAAAATCTGAATATTGTTGGAGATTACCTACTTGTTTCAAGTTGCACAAATCCGATAAGGGGTCATTGTAGGTGTGGCTTCCAAAACGAGCTCCCATAGATTGAACATATTCTTTCCATGGAACTAGTGTGTCACCCTTTGATTTGACAAGCTTTTGATGCGATTGTATTGTCTTGCTATTGAGGTAAAGAGATGTAATTATAACTTGATTTTCCAACGGAGTGCCAACAACTTCAAAAAAGTATTCGGCCCTTAAAATCTAGTTATTGAAGAATTCCCCATTAAAATGGGTAAATTCTAGCTTGGTGGCATGCCCTCAAGGAATCTTGGACTCCATGTATGCTCTAAATCCATTTCCTTCTATATGGCTCAATGAACTATGCCAATAGTACCTGCATAGCACTATTGGCATAGTTCTACCTGCATAGCACTATTGGCATAGTTCTACCTGCATAGCTATTATAATTTTTAAAGTTAACTACTCTATTTATAAATTTTAAGTGACATTGCATTGCCCTAATTTATTTAAACAAAGTGTTTTTTCCCCTCCTCTCTTCCATTCTCTTGACTACATTTCTAGCACTTCAGTGTGTATTACAAATGACACAATGTGATACCATTTATTTGTTTTTCAGACAAAAATGATCTATACCTAAATCTTCTTCTTGTTGGTGGAGTAAAGATTGCAAGCTTGCTGGTGGAGCTATGTGCAAATGAATAGCTATCCTTTGCCCTTATTTTTCTTGATGAGAAATGACTCATTTATATAGGTGAGGATAGGGGCTTCCTTATATGATCCAATAAATTGACATCCCATTTAGAATGTAGACGAAAAAAGCATATATGTTGTCAATTTATCATATATTTTAAGGAGTCCCTACCCTCACCCTTATATATTATATATATTCTAATGAATCATTTATCATCTTGGAAAAATAAGGGTAGGAGTGGTTATTCTTTTGTACACACACCCCATAACAAACTCTCAAATCTCAATTTCTACAGCAACTGTTGCAGCTAAAACAATAGAAGGATTCCAATTTGAATCCTTGTATGAGTTTGTATTTTTTTTAGACACATGTTAAGGACAAAATCTGTTGATCCTTGTTTAATTTTGTTTGAAATTCTAGCAAATTGTATATGTATGTACATAGATACATACATACTCTTTTTTTTTTTTTTTCTGATTTATTGACTTTGTAATAAGAATTATAGGGATGGGTTTACTTCCCTACTTTGTGCTTGTATTTTTTGTTTTTAAATCTAGATAGATCTTGGCATGACGTTACATGGACTACCCAATATTTTGTTGCAAAGTAAGTTCACAAGTTGAGAATCTCTCAATGAACACAACATGATGAATAAACAACTTGAGTTTGTCCAAATGTACAAGAGCAACCTTAAATCATGTCAAATTCCAATTGTCTTAGCAGATTTTGTTAAAAATTGCCACCCCTATTTCTAACTCTTTTCAATCATTGTTTTTTACACTTTTATATTACACATACTTTCCCATCAGACAAATCAGACAAGAACTCTGCTAGGTAATGTTGTCTTTTGCAGGGTCCCCTGTACTCAAACCATGCTTTTTGCAAATTATAAAACAGTTATATAAGATTGGTTGTTGCAAGTGACCGCTCTTTTGCACATTTTAATATCATTAATTATCTGAAAGTGGAAAGGGTAAATGAACTTGCTGAATTTGTATCTTTAGAAATTTGACAAAAATTTGCTTGTTTTCCATTTCTATGCTATTGCTTTATATCCCCTGTACATGTCAAAATATAATCATCCATGTTAGTTGTAATAATTATTGAAATTGCATCTCATAATCTATTCTAATCATAAAACTGCTTTGTCGATCAACCTTTTGCAGAAGCCGGGGGTGTTGTCTTAGATGTTGCTGGAAACCCTTTGGATTTTTCCAAAGGAAACATCTAGATCTTTATATCATTGCTACGAATCCGAAGTTGATGTCAAAGCTTTTGAAGGCAGTAAAAGAATCCCCGGAGGAGCAATCTTCAGCCCCGTAATTTTATGGAGAAACCTGACTGATTGCAGCATGTCCCTGGTTATGTTTGCCAGTAACTCAAAATTGCTTTTACCGTGATCTTTTAAGTGAAAATTAGTCGTTTTTTTTTTTTTTGTTAATCCGGGAACTTCACAGACCAAGTAAGTTAGAGATTATTAGCTTCATTGTGACTTGAACCCTGATCACCTGGATGACCCTTGCCCTTACCACTAGGCTAAGCCCTTGGGGTCTATGAATTGTATTTTATACAAGTCAAGAATAACGTTTTTGATAAAGACTATGGGGATCAATAAATTTGTAGTGATATCTCTGTTTTCTGTTTTCACTTTTCTTTTTGAACTATTAATAATAAAAATTCTAAGTGGCGTTATAGTTTTAAGGTCCAATAAATTTAAAGGTTATCTTTTGGACATGGTTTGTTAAAATAGAAAAATTTATTTTTAGATCATTTGGGTTCATCTATCTGAAAATTCTCGATCGGACGTCTTGAAGTTGTGACAAGCAAAATAAAGGTAGGCGTCGTTTTCTTTGATTTTGCATGTTGAACGCAACGACTTAGTTTCATTAAAAGATGTATGTGATTTCATCTGCTTGTGCATCCTAGGCACCAATAAAACTTCATCTTTTAAAACAATGATAAAATACTAGAAAAGACACAATTAACTCTGTTTTATACGTATCGCTGCAATTTTTATCGTTAGAACAGACAACCCACGAAATGTCAAAAACTGATATAACGATTTACTATTCTGACATGCAGGAGAGTAATCACAGTCAGCATGCATGGTCCTTGGATGACGGTAGATTTTGACAAATCTTCGACTTATCAAGACATAATTTGAAGCTAAATTTGTATTACAGTCCCGCCCAAGAAGTTCAATTGCTTGTTGAGCTGAGTAAAATGGCCTCAGCAGCGTTTTATCACATGCATACTACAGAGAACCTTTAAGCATTGTGTTTGTTTTTATCTAATGCACTAGTTTCATTAAAACTACGGAGATCAAAAGTTTGAGCTTTAAATTACGACCATATATATACAATTGTGTATGCATCATTGAATTTACCTAAACAGGAACATCTGGTGGATAGTCTTCCGGGTGTCGTTTGATGATCTCTCTAAGCCAATCCTCTTGTTCACGAAGGTTAGACGGAGGAACATTATATACGTCTGTGAACAGTTCTGCAATTGGAGGTTTACCAGCTTTCTCTGCTGCTTGAATTGCATGTAACAGCTGTTAAACAAATGTAATTAGCAACATTTTTCAAACCATTACACAACAGAAATATCTACCAGAATTCTAGTACGTTATCAAAACCAAGTACTGCCATTTAACTTGTACCGACTAAGGTGTTGTGTCTGGCTTCTTTGTTGCAACTAAACATTAGAAGTTCCAGTATTGAAGTTTCAAAACTTCTTCTAAACATATTAAATTTACCTGCTTCCTCACATTGCTTCTAAGCTCTGACTCATTCTCATCACTCCACCAACCATTGCTTTGAATCCATTTTCGAAATCTTGTTACAGGGTCTTGTGCAGTTCTCCACCATTCAATCTCATCAACTGGCCGATACTTGCTGGAGTCATCTGAAGTGGAGTGGTGCCCAGCTCGATATGTTAAGGCCTGCCAGTGCAAGGGATTGAATAAAAAAAACAAGACACCACTGACAGGGTTTGAATATGATGCCTCTTGTAAGGCTTGAAAATTTTACAATATATAGACATGTATTTTACCTCAATGAGGATTGGTCTGTGTTCACAAATCACCATTTCACGTGCAGCACGAACTGCACTATATAGTGCAAGAGCATCATTACCATCTACACGTATGCTTCGCACTCCATACGCCCGACCTCTTACAACAGCACCATCACCTGTCATTCCCAAATAACAGTGCAATAACAAATAAAGAAACTTCATGTAATCAAAATTGATATGAGAATGCAAGAGGAAGAATACTTCGAAATTGGTCAGAAACCGGGGTACTGATAGCCCATCCATTGTTCCGACAGATAAAGATAACTGGAGCCTCCATAACCGCAGCAAAATTTAAAGCAGCATGGAAATCTCCCTAATTTATGTTGGTGTGTCAGAGAATAAACAACTGAAAGCTTCATTTATTGAAGGTCTGAATGGATATCAGTAATCGTATTTACCTCACTTGTTCCACCATCACCGAAGTAAGTGACTACACACGCATCTTTTTTATCCATCTTCAAAGAATATGCAGCACCAACAGCATGGGGAATTTGTGTTCTGGAAAATAAAAACAATTACTGGCTATGATTTTCAAGTATGAGAGTAACAAACTAGGACTATCAATAACGTTTACGTCTTACGCGATAGTTGATGCTACAGTAAAGTAATTGTGCTTAATAGATCCGTAATGGATAGGCATCTGCCTTCCTTTTCCATAATCATCTTTATTTCCAAAACATTGGTTTGCAAATTCTTGCAAAGAGAAACCACGCCACAATAGAACTCCTGGCTCCCTGTACTGCAAGCAGATGCAAAAGTAATAGTGCACAACAATCTGATTCCACAATTAACTTTGAATAGTTTGATCTGGATTTTATGTAGATGCTTAAACATGTGTTTTTGTGTACATGTATAGTATGCACATCAACATGTGGTCATGGCTCTGCAATTGCAAGGATATTAGTAGATGTATGTGCTTATTACCTGAGGGAAGACAAAGTCGTCAAAAGATAATGCTGCTGCTGATGCAACATTGATGGCCTCTTCTCCAATTGCTGTGAGATAGAATGAAATTCTTCCTTGCCTTTGTGCTTCGTAGAATGTAGTGTCCATTGTTTGAAGTGTGACCATATCACTGTACATTTTCAAGGCAACTTCCTCACTGACCTGATTGAATTGGCAGAATGCATGTAAGAGTGTTTTATCTGAATCAAATTCATAATCAGAGAAAAAGAGAAAGAAACTACTGCATCACCCTTGTTTTATCTTCCAGGAACAGAGAACAGTTGGAGGAAAGAGGAAAGAAGAAGACATACCTTAACATAGCTGCTCTCTCTAAAAGGCTGACCATTATCATCAAGCACTCGGTAGCAGGGTACTCGCTCCTCATAGCCTTCAGATATGAACCTCATGTCAGGAATGAAGGCAACTTTTCCTCCTGGAAAATCCAGAACCTTGCAAAGAAAGCAAGAATCAATAAGTTCAAATCAATATTGAGTGACACACGCGAGCAATTTCATTTCATTCCTTGTTTGCACATTCTAAATTCATCTTGGAAGTGACACCAAATCGATTGAGCATAAAGCTGAACCTTAAACCTTCAGTGCAACATATATCTGCATTCAAAAGATCTCGCATTTATCCACAAAGGGAAATTGATATTGCTCTCTTTATTAGTCACTTCTACAATGATAGCCTAAGAAAAGAGGACGATAAATTCTCTTTATGAATTACTTCTACAACGCTAGCCTCAGATCATGGCATTATGTAGCCATATGGTAGGCTACATTCTAAAGAACAAACCTAAATTTTGAAACAATTTGATAGCAACTCATGAACTCAGGAGGTTGCTAATAAAACAATAAACTGAAATTTGCAACATTGTCTGGCCTTTTTGATATCTAAGCATCATTGAAAAAGTGAGACGCACGTAGAAACATTCAAAGCAGATTAACGATATTAATTCAAGAATCAGTAATGCCTTACATCTTTTCCCAATAAAACCACGCAACGGTAATAACTATAACAAATTCTATAGCCATCAGTATCAGCATCCTGCACAACAAGAAAATTGGTTTTTCCCACA
>JAJEJH010002190.1:0-10734 GCA_026122585.1 Anacardium occidentale
GTTTCCAAATTTTTTTAAAATTTTTTTTAATAATTTTTTTTAAATTTTTAATATTTTATATTTATATAAAATTTATTTTATTAATTTATAAAATTTTAATATTAAAAAGATAAAAATACCCCTGATTATTACTGTATATTTATTATTTTTAATATAAAAAATAGGTGATGGGTGGGAGTTTGGGCTTTTAAACTTAAGCGGGTGGGAATTTGTCCCACCCTGAAACTATGGGTGGGAAAATGTCCTTTGGCCACATTAAAAGGATTTAAACTGAACTTTGAGCGAAAATTGTGGACAAAAATTTATCACATATAATGACGAAAGATAGGCATTCGTTAAACATATGAAGACAGATGAAGCGCGCGGCAAAGGCGGGGTGTTTAAGGAAGAGAATATGATTTCAGAAGTCATTGACTGTATATTAATTTAAACCCATTTGTGAACAGTCCTATTCATGTAAAATATTTTCCTTACTAAAATTGGGCACGCAAGAAACACAACTAGGGACATCAAAGGGTTCGGCCGGACTGAGTGTATTTATATCTTATAATTATCATAATTGTATTTAAAACATAAATAAATTTTTAATATTATTAATAAATTATAATTAGTAGTTAGATGAATGTATTTATAAATTATAATTATTATAAATTTATTAAAATCATAAATATATTTGTAATATTTATCAATAAATTATAACCAATAGACAGTTGAGTGTACTTATAGTTTATAATTTATTATGACTTTATTAAAAATATAAATGTATTTTTAATATTTTTAATATTTTATAATTAATACGTAGTTGAATATGTGAGTTAATTTATAATTATTTTAATTTTACTGAATGTTTTTAAATTATAATATGTGGGTGAAAATTTGTAATATATATATATTTAGTATAATGAATAAACAGATGTTTATTTATAATTATTTTTTATAATTAAAAGACTCAAATCAAGTTTGAGTTCTTTTAAAAGAGGGTCAAACTTGAGTTATACCAACTGATTTTGGACCTAATCAAATTTAATTAACAATCAAACTTTAATTAATTCAGATAAACATTGGTGTGTGACAATATAGAAAAGGGCATGTCAGCAAAAACAAAGGGGTATTTTAAAACAAAATCTTAATCAAACGAGAGGGCAGCCCGACCCAAATGGTCATACGCCACATGGACTGATACGAGCATGCAAACCTAACAAAATCCCTCAGGCTGGACCTGGTCCATTGGGTTAGGTTGGCCGATCTAAAGCAACACAGTCAAAAACCAACTATTTTACGATTACGGTTACAAAACGTGGGGTTTGACTCAAAGAAAAGAACCCACAATTTTCATGCACCTTTTCACATTTGACGCGATAAAAACCTCCCACATTGGCAAAACCAAAATTTCATTTTACTTGTTTTCAGAAGTCAAAATGTCCTATCCAGTTGCCTCCCTCAATGGGAAAGGCTACTGGGTTACGTTCGCAGACTGCAAATTCAATGAAATTATAGTAGATGTTCAGAGCAACTATATGAAGCCAATGATTCAGTTGTTGAGTCTGGAAAGAATCCAATACGCATATGAGCGAAGAAGTGAAGTGAAGACGTCGATTTTTCAAGTCTTAAACCTGCCAACCAACAGTAACAGATCAGCCCAACTTTCTTGAACCTTCCTCGGAACTTCAACAATAATACACCTTTACCTGGTTTCATTGAGATGGGCATGGACTCCCACATATAAGTCAAAGTCATTAATTATTATATTATTATAACATCTAATACATCATAATTAAGTCACCTAATCATCAACACGTAACATTACTTGGATTAAAAGATTACTTCACCGACCTTAACACACTTCTAGCAGCCACTAGAAATTTTGAAGCATATGCCTTCGACCGCCGCGTGGTGTCATGGCCAAGTTTAGCTGTCTCCACGTTGCGTCCTCACACGAACTCCCAACCAACAGGCGGCTTTATGCCATCAGATCATGATGATGATGAAAATTTCGTGTCGGTCATCTCATTCTCGATGGTAAATGCAATAAAGGTCTTTCAACTGCCACGTGTCCGTCTTTTCTATTCCGCGTTGCGTGCCGTATGCCGTGACGATGCAGTCTTCCACCCTTGATCTTACTGTACTCTACGGAATGCTCTTATGCTCTATTGCATTGACCATAATACCCTTAAAAATCTAATTTTTTGGCAATTTATTCTCGTATGACTAAGTGATTGAATTAGTTGAAAAAATTATGTAAAAGATATGTCATAAATTCTAATACAACAACTAATTATCTAAAAGAAAGTTATGGATATTATTATCTTAATAAAATAAGAGATAGCGCTATCATATGTATTTATTAGAGTTGAAAATAAAGTGTGATTAATTATATCATAAAAAAATTAATAAGAAGCTTCTTTAAGCTTTTTGAGTTAATGTTTGAATAAATGAATGTCTAGTATTTAAGACAAGAAAGAGGATAATACCATCAACACAATATAACATGTGCTGATGCTGCTGATGCTTCTTTCATTAATGTGTAGGTGTGGTCTTGCTGAGCCACACATAAATTGCGTGTGTGAGACGTGACGCCAACTAAATGGGCATTTGATGCAGAGATCTTTGGCGTGAATAATAACGTTAATGGTAAGAATTAAAGCCTTTTTTTCTTTTTGTAAGGTAGAAGAAGAGTGTTTCCAATGTGGAATATCCTCGTTTTTGTTTTCGGTTGTTATAACCAAAGCAAAATTGATAGCGACGTTAGTGTATTGGTTACTTCTTACCATTTCTCTACTACCGAATGTCATATTAGAGTGAAATTTGTATTTATGAATGGTATACTTTCTTTAGCATTAAATTAAAATCAAAATTATGTTATATTCTATGTCTTTTTCTTTTTTTTTTGTAATCCTTATTAGGATTTTGTTGATCAAGTGGGATATGACTTAAATCTAAGCGTAGAAAATGTTGAGACAAATTGTAAAATCTTTCTAACAATACTCAAGTATGGGAACCAATAAACAGCCCACTATATATGCCAATATAATCTTACTTACGAAGATATATTTGAGATACACCAACCATGAACCAAACCATGCTTCGTAGAAGGTGATTAGATTAGATTAGATTAGATTAGTGGGTAATTAATTATAAATAAGAATAAAACGTGCCCCACACGCCCTAAAGACTGTTAATGTAGCCCCGATGCCAAGTAATTCCACCTTGCACATCAAGTGTCGGGTTCAAGAAGCGCAGGCGCTGGGTTGTTTTGACTTGAATTAGTCTTATTTAGCTCAGTCATCACTCACTCTCTCTTGATCTTCGTCTTCATCTTCACCTTCCCCACCACCTCCACCCGATCTCCACTACCACTCTTTCTTTAGTTGACCGACTTCGATCATTTTTTTTCTTATATATAAACCTCCCCACTTCACTCTTTCTTACCCATTAATTCATTTTCTGTACATCTCTTCCTTTCTTCTCACTTCTCTATCTCTAAGCTAACCAAAACAAATAGACTTTTTCAATTTCAATGGCCCTTGAAGCTTTGAATTCTCCTACTGCTGCAACTCAGCCCTTTAGTCATGAAGATTCATGGACCAAAAGAAAAAGATCAAAGCGCCCCCGGAGTGAATCTCCAGCTCCCACTGAGGAGGAGTATTTGGCTCTTTGTCTTATCATGCTTGCTCGCGGCGGAGCCACCACCAACTCCACTGATGGAAACCCATCTTCTTCATCACTTGAAAAACAAGAAGAGCAGTTCCCGGTGCCTCCAAGTTTGAAACTTTCTTACAAGTGTGCCGTATGCAACAAGGCTTTTCCTTCTTACCAAGCTTTGGGTGGACACAAGGCCAGCCACCGCAAGAACTCCAACGAGTCGTCAATCTCCTCCACCGCCGCGGTTTCCAGTGAAGTCAACACGGTCGCTGCAACCTCCATCAGTGGAAGTGGGAGGAGCCATGAGTGCTCAATCTGTCATAAGACTTTTCCTTCGGGTCAAGCCTTGGGGGGCCACAAGCGCTGCCACTATGAAGGCGGCAACAACAACCACAACAACAACAATAACATCAATGCCTCCTCCGTTACTGTTAGTGCAACCGCCAGTGTTTCGTTTTCTGAAGGCGGTGGGTCAAGTAGTCAACGGGGGTTTGACCTGAACTTGCCGGCCTTGCCGGAGTTCTGGTCTCAGGAAGTAGAGAGTCCCTTGCCGACAAAGAAACCTAAGTTCTTGATCAATCAACAACAGAATACAAGATGTTAGACTAGTTGTTCTTCACAAAGATTGATTGATTGATTGATTTTAGAATTATAGATTCTATATGAACAATGTTTAATTTGGGTTATATTTCATTTAGATAAACTGTATCTGTACAGAGAATCTGTCTTTGTAGTTTGATTCATTCATTCATTCTTTTAGTACTAGATTTTGATTGTAAAAGATTACATCTCTATTTCAGATAAGAATGAATTTATCCTTCAATCATACTCATTTGAATTATACAATGGTTGATTATTCCAAGTAGAGAAGAGATACAATTTTTATTTTCGATGTCACACTACATTATTCTTGTACACTACAACCACTAATAGAGCCTAACCTAAAAGTCATTGATGGCTTTAATTGTCACGCAAGAAAAAGATCAAACATTTTCGTCCATTCTGCTCGGTGCAATCTAATTTAATGGGTTGACGCGTGAACAGTGGAAGAGCCGTGCTTTTCGAAAAAGAACCAGCCTAGCAGAAGCTTCACAAT
Source organism: Anacardium occidentale (assembly GCA_026122585.1). NCBI lineage: Eukaryota > Viridiplantae > Streptophyta > Magnoliopsida > Sapindales > Anacardiaceae > Anacardium > Anacardium occidentale. The sequence continues at coordinate 4,739 of JAJEJH010002190.1, forward strand.
CCATGTTATGGGTTAAACCCAATCCAATCCAATCCAGTCCAATCCAACCCATGTGATTCATGCCTTTAAAGCACATGCTGTTGTGGTCATCATGATCCTAATCTTCGTCGCTCGTTTACATCTTTTGCGTGCCTTATGACACACTTGCTTGTTACTTTGTTATTTATTCTTCCGTTCTCATTCATATAAAATAAAACCAATTCTTGCCTTGCATCTTTCTTCTTCCTGCCTACCACATTCTCATGTTATCCATTTGAACTTTAACTTTAACCCCCTCCTTTAATTATCATCACATTACTACCCCGCCTGATCTTTTCTTGTCTTTTCTCTCACTTTCTTCCCCACCAAACACGCTGTTAAAGTTGTCCACAAGAAAATATTGAGTTAGTAAACCTACAGCGAAGCATTCAAGATACGTTACTGGGTATTTTGTCCCACTTTCCTACGAAACTAACAAAATAAGAGCAAGAGCAAGAGCTAGAGCAACCCCTAAGAAAAGCCTAAACTACAGAATATAAATATAACTTGGAACTAGTCCAAATCTAAATGTGAACTTGCCGTGTTATTAAGGCCAAACTTGACCCTACGGAATATTCTTAGCTTAACTTGTAAAACAATGGAATAAGAATGTCCTTTCTGAGATTAACTAATGAATTATATGCTTTACATAAAACACATCAACAGCTTATTCACTATCTTGGAAACTAAATTACTTCACAAATCATCTTCTTCATTAATTGGTTAGATTTTCAGATAAAAATTTTCGTGTAGATAAGTGAAAAATACGCACTAGTTGAAAGATAGAATACAAGATACATAGTGTTCTTTGCGTGTGGGAGGTAAATTTGAGTACCTATATACATGGAAAAGCAAACAAAAAAATTTACCCAAAAAATGTTTATGCTCATTATTCTTTGAAGTTGAAATAGAAGTGTTGAATCACAATTCATTGTATCTTAGAAGGGGCTCTATTATTTTGACATGGTTTGGATCACAGTCGACGCATATTCGCATGCCTTCCCTTTGTTTATATAGAATTGAACAGATGGAATTCAAGACTTGTTGTAATATTCAAATATTTCAAGCATAAATAAGAGTAAATAATTGTGCATGACCGGGGTGTTTCTTGATCACCGCCAGCCAGCGGTCCATGTCCATCGTCAAATGCAGGATATTATAAAACTAAATGCAGCCATGACCATGATTGAAAACATTAAAAAAGACTTGTTATAAACCTAAGTCGTCTCCACAGTATGTAGTATAACATCGATGGCAAAGTTCAGGTTCAGCTGAGCTGATGGTGACTTGATCTTTTCAACTCCGAAAGAGTAGTTTGGTTCAAGCTTGATCATGTCCAAGTACAATGAAGTAATTAATGGATAGTTTTCCAGTTTGGCGGGCTCGCTGGTTAGTATAATTTAAAAGATTAATTATGTATCTATATTACCACCGATTTAAGTGGCATAGTTGATATGTGAGGAATTTGACTTCGGTGGTGCCATTCTGAACCAACTTTCAAAGTATATTTGATCCAACAGCTCCAGTTATGGGCAGTTGGGTTGGTCGGTCTGTGTGTTGTCAACCAACCCAAGTCTCAACTTTCAACTACAGTGCTTAACACCAACACATCAATAGAAGCTTATTCGGGAATTCATTATTTTTGTTTTCAGTCCTTATTTTCAAATTCAAGTAGAGAGATAATAATAAAAATTTATTTTTTCTTCCATATTTGTACTTTATGTTCACAATTACTAAACTTAAAGCGTAAATTTAAACCAATAAAAGTTAAAATAAACATGAGACAGAATTAACCAAAAGTTTACTTGAATTGAGCTACTAAATATTGGGATATTATGAGATTCTAGAAAAAAAAAAAGTGATAAAAAGGTTAAAGATCAATAGAAAAAGAAGAAATAATATATGTTCACTATTGATTTGAGTTTTGTCCATGAATAAACTATTTGTCCTAATTACTTATCTCATGTATTAACATAAAAATATTATTTAACATATTGTTGATGATGAAATTTACACTATAGATATAGCAATTTGTGGGTATAATTTGCTTCAAGTAATTAAAATAGTTCAAAGCATAATGAACATAATCTCATTTTTAAGGCGGTTTGATCTGTTGCATAGAAGTTTACATCCATCTTTATGTCATGAGTATTTCTAATTATAATTTGATAGTGTAACAATATGTATGTAACAATTGGATAAAAGGAAATATTAAATGTATAATTACATGATTAAATATCAAAATTTTAGTACAACAAATCTAAAAAATTCTTGTTGTTATAGAATATGGATGGTTGTGTGTTCTTGATTTGTGAGAAGTAATCCCTATCTTAAAATTGCAAGGGAATGAAAAAGGTATGTTGAGAAGATTATGGGTAATAGTTGTAACTACCAAGTCATATTCTTTTTGCTACTTCTAAATAAAAAGTTCTATGCATATTATGAGTTAACCTACATGTAGATGACATGGCTAATCACAACATATAGTTCATATAGCCAATCACCTCTTTGGTGGTGTTTCTATACTTTGACTAAGGGGAGTTTAACTGCCCAAAAACTATCCCAAGATTTTAGGGTGCAAGTTGGGTTTCACAAACTCTTCACCTTTTTCCATAGATGAATAACAGATGATAATCAACTTTTTTGTTTCTAATTATGTCATAAAAATGATGGCTTTAGCTTGCACAACATGCACATGTCATATGCATGTCGTGAAGGTTCCCCTTGTAATGATTTCTTATTGGATATCATTCATCTACCTCATTAGATTGATGACGAGTGTCACTAACTTGGCTTGAACAATTGAAATTATGTTTCACTTATTCACAAACTATTTGATAAAAATGTTTCAAACCTAGATGTTAACTTTTTATTTACCTTAAATATTTCAACTATTTGAATTTTCCTAAGTCTTTTTGTAAACTCTGAACTGTTTATAAAACTTTCTAATTTCTGTAATAAAACACTTGAGGTTTTAAAACTTTCTAGTAATTCCATTAGTTTTTTCAAAGAAAATCCTTCAAAATCCATCGTATGCCTAAATGAATACAGTCTTATAACATATTTCACAAACTATTCTCAATATGGGTTTGCATGACATTATGTTTGGATGTTTGTTTATGTGTTTGAATCTGGATGGACTTTTAGGACTAGACAATATTGTTTTAAGGTGAAATTATACAATTAGGGTTTTTTTTTTTCTAGGTTTTTGGTTAGAGTACAGATTTAAATATGAACATATAGATAGTTGATCAATGGTTGAGCTTTTTGATAACTAACAACAATCTTTTTTCCTATTTTCAAATGTCTTTCAAAAACTCAGCCAACAACGAAGTCCAGAGCTATCTCACTAACTTGAAAGCCTCATATGTTATAAGTGAGGTCCCTTTGGTAAGGAGAAAGAGGTTTGCGTATCCATCTACAATATATCCTTCTACTGAGGTTGTTAAACCTAGCAGACATTATGAGCTCCTAGTCATCTAATAGACACCAGGTTAATACCATCTCCTTTCATATTAGAAGTGTAACTTACGTTGAGAGGTTGAGGATCAACACTTGATATACGAATCACTTTTCACATTAAGGACATCGAGCATTCTAAATCTTTATTCACATCTTGAGGGTAGTATTATTATACACTATTAAGTGTAAATTAGATCTAAGGATGACATAATTCTTATGTACATGAAATGTCTAGTGATAACACATGTTAACAACATTCTAACCAAAATGTGCAAAACATCCTTAGGATATGACATATGATATTTAATGACATTCATATATGCATTTATGCACCATATAATATCAGTTCCATTAAGCAAAAAAGTAAATAGGAAGGCGTGCTTTACAACTTGATAAAGCAACAATCATTTTTATACTTAACAAATGACTACATTTTCAAAAAGTAACTAGTTTCAATCATGATCTAAAAACATAATATATTGTTATTTCTTTCCTAAGTAAGGGGATATCATTGAAGTTACACTACTCAATATAGGTGATTCTTATTCGAGTTCTGTTTATCTCTTGTGTTTTACTTGTTCATCGTATAAAAAGTATACAGATAAAATCTTACAAATGTGATGACAACAACAAATAGCGATAATATATTTAAATAATATCTCATTAAATATGAGCACAATAGTTAGTTTGCAAGTACACAAACGACCATTTTTAGTATGCAAGAATATTAACAACTCAAACAACTTAGTTTAGTAAACAAGGTTGCATGCTTTTTTGATAAGGCATAAGTTTCTTTTCTCTAGAGGAAGCCAAAATACCAAAAGTTATAAGATCATAAGGAAGACAATAAATTCTTTGTTCTTTAGCTATTCCAATTATTTGGAGCCATTCTTTAAATGAAACCTTAAGAACTCTTTACCAATATCACAACGCATCAACATTTTCTTTTAGAATCCCTCTTTAGATGACCTGGATGAGGTATGATATACAATAACGCCAATCAAAATTATTTAAGCTATCTCTTGTAAGTGAAATTCTCCCTGCAAGTATATGGACTCTTGTCACATTAAACCACTCTTTCATCCAAACAAATAGAATATGACAACCTATGAACATAAAGAAGAAGGATTCAATACATGTTAATTAAGCAAGGAAATTTTACCAGAAAAAAGAAAATACAAACAAACAAACAAGACATGCTGTTACGTTACCCTTGTAGAAAATGCATGGGTTCTAGAAGATGTTGAACTCCTGGGAAACACCCTAGAAGCTATCTCAAGTGGCTTTCTCACCATTAGTTTAAGTTGACACTCAATAAGGTAATCACTTTTCTTGTGTACCCATTAAGAAGAAGTTGAACCAAATATTGAGGCAGGAATGTTCAACATAAAACCTACTTCAAGATTGTGATGATTCGCAAACACATTAGGAAAAATATCACAATGAATGATGCCACCATCCTACCATAGGATTGTATAGTAACAACAAGTGCAACAACATACAAACATGAACCACCTACTAACAAACATGAAAAGTCATTATAAAAACCATTCTTCATCTCTTACAAGGCATTCGCAGAGGGAAGTTAAGAAAGAAAAATCATATGGAAATGTGCCCTCGAAGTTTCTCATTTTATAGCCCATGAAGTGAATAAATCAAGGAAGAATCCATCCTCACCATGTGATCTACTCATAAACATGTGTTGACCATTTACAGTACAAACAATGCATGTCTAATTGTATCCCACAAGAAAAGTAAAATAATAAGATAGATATATTACTAAAAGAATACGAAATTATGATAATACCCAATTTGCGTAGCCTAAAAAATATGTGAACTATTCACACGACAGAGGATTCACAAAGTCCTATTTGCACTCTAAGAATTGAGAAGGGGTGGAAAAGGACAATTATTATATTGCTAAAAAGTATTTCTAGAAATTAACCCTCAAAGTGCAATCAAGACAACACCACAATTATAACTCTATTAAAAGAGAGACTCATTCAAATGCTATAATACAACATTTTTACAAAGTTATCTAAAACAACGTTAACTTCCTATATAAACTAAATTTTGTTGACATAGACATAATTTTTTTCATTTAAATTCAAACTGTGGATTAAGATCTTAAATTAAAGAATTTCAAATGTACTTTTTTCTCTAAAAATTTTGTATATAAATAGACAAGGGATAATGCCAAAAAAAACACAACCATAGTATACACTACTATGCACAATCTTGTGTTTTATATATTCTCTTATTTATCTTAACTTATTGCCTCTCACACCTCTAGCAAACCAATTTGAGTTTTCTCAAATTATAATCCTTATTACTATAAGCTATTTTACGTAAGATTCTAGATTATATATATCAATTAATAAAGAGAAATCATATAAATTGTAATGAACATTTTTATATAAATATTACTTGTGACAACTAGAATGCTTCATGGGCATATGTACTCTTCTTAAAAAATGTTATTTGTCTCAATGTTTTAAGTGATCAATCTTTTCACC